>JXCR01134580.1:77474-99550 GCA_002079205.1 Phalaenopsis hybrid cultivar
CAAAAATTCCCAAAACCTCCAAAATATTCCAAATTTTATTTTTCTCAACTATCACATGACCCAATTTGGCCAAGTTGACCATCTTTGAGCAAACCCTCCAAATTGCCCTTTAAAGGCCCATATTTTCCCCAAATTACCCCAAATGTCTATCCAATTGGTCTCAATTTACCCCAATTTCAATTATAAACTCAAATTCACCCTTTATTTGACCAATATATATCAAATCCAAGCTCAATTGTTTAATGATTTGAACCCAATTTTGAGATAAACCAAAAACCCAATTTTGGCCCTATGACTTGGTTCCACCAAATTGAACCTATAGTCCACTCAATTGGCCACAATTTTTTAAAAAAAAACTTCATAACATCCCCATATATCAAATTTGACCTTCAATTGGCCTTTTTAAGGCCTCAATTTCATTTGATTTCAACCTAAGTCCAAAAAGCCCCAAATTTACCCCAAATTGACAATTTATCAAAATCTCACCAAATTGAGGGCCTTAACCCAAAAATTTCCACTCTATACCTTCATAAAAAATCTTCACAACATCTCCCTTGATCATGTGGACCATTTAATTTGGACTTAGCCCAAAGCTAGCCCAACCTAGACCCATTTCTCACCCAACATGCCCAATTGGCCAAATTTCAAAAATCCCTCAAATTGACCTTCCAATTGAACTCAAAATCACTTCAACTCTTCACCAAAAATCATCATAACAATCATCTACACAATGTTGATCAATCAGTTGACTCAATTGACATAGCTAACCTAGCCCAAACCCAAGCTTTGATTACTTGGACCCACATTAACCCATGCATTAAAGATGGCCTAAGTACCCCAAAGTCATCAAATTAATTCCACCTCAGCCATTGGTTAGACCCTAAGACTGAGCCCCAAGCTAGATGATCCACGGACCAAAAGTCCCCCATATTAAGGAATCTTATTTCCAAAAATACACATGCTTAAGATACCCTTACTAAAACTAAACCCCATTGCATTAAATTGCTTTGACAGATTTCTTTGGATGCCTTGAACACCTAGCCACCTCCCCCTGCCTTGGCTGGCTGGCCTAGTCACCGGAGAAGCTCAAAACTGAGATCCACCCCCATGAAACTTCACCCAAATTAAACCTAGAGGCTAATTAAGCCAAATTAAATTATAGAGCTCATCTGCCCTCCACTTAAGCAGGACAATGAACCCCCTAATTGGCCATGACAGCCACCCCTTAGCCATTTTTTAAAAAAAGCACCTCCCACGGCCATGGAGGGTGCGCTGAAACTTTCTTAGAGTGAACTCTCCAAATTGACCACAGAGCTTCCCTAAGATCTCCTCAGTGCATTCCATATGTTTTCCCTCACTAATTTTCACTACCATAGTTCAATTTTGAGCTCGAAATCTTGCCAAAAACCAGGACAGAGCTCAATATACCTCCACAGTCCACCAAACTCAAATTAACTTCACCCACACCTTCACAACAGTGAAAGAAGCTTAAGCACNTAATTATCATCATTTCTCTTAGCTGGATATTTCATAGCCTTTAAAACATCAAAAGTGGTTTCATGGTCATTAATATTCATAGTTAACTTTCTTTTTTGCACATCCATCATAGCTTGTCCAGTAATATAAAACGGTCTCCCCAAAATAATGGGATATTCTTTATTTTCCTTCATATCTAATACAATAAAGTCTATAGGAAAGATAAATTTATCGACTTTAACAAGCACATCTTCTATAATTCCTTTTGGATAAATAATAGATCGATCAGCAAACAGAAGAGTTATAGTAGTGGGAGAAATATCAGTTAAACCTAACTTTTTAAATATAGATAGAGGCATCACATTAATGCTCGATCCTAAATCACATAAAGCTTTTCCTCATAATCTTTTTCCAATTACACAAGGAATTGTAAAGCTACAATGATCTTTAAGTTTATGAGGAAAAAGTTTTCTGAAGTATAGCGCTGCACTCCTCACTTAGTGCAACTGTCTCGTAATCCCCAAATTTTCTTTTTCTTATTTAATATCTCCTTCATAAATTTTGCATAACTTGGCATCTGTTTCAAAGCTTCATCGAAAGGAATATTTATTGTAATCTTTTTAAGTACGTCCATGAACTTTGAAAATTTTTTATCCAACTCATGCTGTCTAAGTCTTTGAGGAAATGGAGGTGGTGGTCTTTCTAAATTGATTTTAGTTGGAGATATTAATTTTTCCATGATCCTTAGAAACATGTTCTTCAGGTCTTTAAGTTTCATTTGTTTCTCTCACGACATCTTTCTCTTTTTAAACCACATCCTCTATCTCTCTTCCACTTTTTAATTGGACAGCTTCTACTTGTTCATTAGTGTTCTCTTTAGGGTTGATCTCAATGTTTCTAAGAAGTGTTCCTTGGGGTCTATTGCTAAGTGAATTAGCAATTTGGGTTGATCTCAATGTTCCTAGGAAGTGTTCCTTGGGGTCTATTGCTAAGTGAATTAGCAATTTGTCCCAATTGATTCTCTATGTTTACAATCGCAGCATTTTGTCTTTGCAACTGGTTTCCCATTTGCAATACCACTTCTTCTATAGACATCTTCTTATCCTCAAATTGTTGATCATTGTTATAGTCCGGTGGATATGAAGGTCTATAATTTGTGTTTCCCTGATTATTCCAACTACTATTAGGATTTTCATGATTATTTTCCCATTTTTGGTTTCCACCGTCAGTAGTATGATTCAAGCTAAAATTAGGATGATTCTCCCAACCTGGGTTGTAAAAAGTTAGAGTACGGGTTGTTTATGGTATTTAAAGCATCATATGATAAGTTAGAATCAATCATATGCTCTAATGAACTTTCCTCACTTATTGGAGTGAGTTGAGGCTGGTTATTCCAAATTGGTCCAACTTCTTTGATATTGCGACAACTTGAGATGCAAGAATTGTAATCACATCTGAATCATAAACACTGACAACTTTTTTAGGATTTAACCTTGTAGAGGTCCATTGAAATTCATTTGTAGCCATTTCTTCAATTAATGCGTACGCTTCATCAAATGATTTTGACATTAATGATCCACCAGCGGCAGCATTAATTATAAACCTAAGGGATTTTACTAACCCATTATAAAAAGTTTGAATGATTAACCAATCAGACAGAACATGATGTGGACATTTTCTTAGGAGTTCCTTAAATCTTTCCCAGGCTTCGTATATTGATTCCCCTTCATACTGACAAAATGAGATAATATCTTTTCTAAGTTAAGTGGTCCTTGAAGGTGGAAAATACTTAGTTAGGAATTTCTGAGTTAACTCCTCTCAATTTTTAATAGAGCCAGGTGCTAATGAGTATAACCACATTTTAGCCTTATCCCTTAGTGAGAAAGGAAAAAAACCTTAGTCTAACAACATCGTCTGGCATACCGTTATAATGAAATATAGCACAAAGTTCTATAAAAGTTGATAAGTGTAAATAGGGATCCTCCAAAGGAGTTCCCCCAAACTGATTGTTCTGCACCAGTTTGGATAATCCTCAGGATTTATTTCAAATGAGTTCAGCTTCATGACAGGGTTTTGTATACTTGAGTGAACTTCATCTGTCGTAGGATTTACGTAATCCCTCATTGAAGTATGATGATTTTCCAAGTTAATATTTTGAAAGTTTTCCATTTCCATTTTTAGTTTTTTGAGTCCTCTTTGTATTTTTATTTTTTTCTTTTTTTCAAATTCGGGATCATAAGACACCAGTCCTGCAGGTCCTTTGTTTCACATACGCAACACAACAAAAAATACATTAAATATTAAATAAAAAATAGATGAAATATATTCAACACAACAAAACATTTTCTCGAACACTTATTTTTCACACAAACAATTTTTTTTTCAACACTTTTTCATATAAAAACATTTTTCACACAAAAATAGTTTTTTTTACGACACTATAGTTTTCAAAGTCTAAGCCTAATTACTTCAACTAAAATTTACCTAAAGTTCTTACTGAAGCTTCCCCGATAACGACGCCAAAAACTTAACAGCAACTTTATATATGCTTAAAAATACAAAAATTTGATACTGCTGCTAGAAGATTTAAATCCCTAGCAACGGTGCCAAAAACTTGACAGCGACTTTATATATGCTTAAATTTATGAACCCAGATTTATATATTTATAATGATTTTGTAAAGTCACAATTTCAAACGCAATTATACGTATCGCTCAATAATATAGAGGCACTAGTGAAGTCCCGTTTATCGATCCCACAGGGAAGCGAGGTATGAGGTCCTTAGTCAAATCCTAGTTAGCTACAATTGGTCCTTAGTTTGGAATGTCAATTAAAATGATGTTTTATTTAACAACTACTCATAAATGCAAGTGTTAAATGTAAGGATAATAACTATAACTAAATGCAAATATTAATTCTAAAGATAAACCTTTTTGGATGAATTGGTTTGGAGAATTTTATCTACTATTCTTATGTAATGAATTAGATAATGTAAACGAATGAGATGCATTAAATATTGTATGTGCCAAATAGGAGCAATCATATTCTTTACCCTTTGGTCTAGGCATAAAGAACATTGACTAATCCTATGCTTATTTACTGAATCTGTGGCTAGGCTGAGAGGATACCGGCTTTCACCTCGGAGCTCCCACGTTCCCCTCGCCTGAGGGCTAACATCTCCGCTTCAGTATACAAACAATATGACTGAATTGGGGATTTTAGTCTGTCACTCTAAAATCTCCAATTCTACGTCCATCAAAGTATATTTCCCTATTTATTTGCATTCAACTCCCATGAACTTAACAATTCATGAATTGAATGTGGTTTTATTTTGTTAAGAATTACACATCCCTCTCGGGTCTTAATGCAATTACAATGAATTTTAACACTACAACAGACCTTTATTGTAATGTAAATAAAGTGCAAGTAAAAACCATAACATTGATAATTAAATCCGCTTCTAACATGCATCACAAAATCCTAAACATGAATTCTACTCATTACAAAAGAAAAATAAAATGAAAACAATGACATAATCTTCTCATGCCATTATTTCCAAACAAGAAGAGAGAGTAACAGAAACACATCACAAAGCATGATGAAAACACAATGAAAAACTTCATTTCATCAAAGTAAATCCACTAGATAAGTGTTTACAAAACCATAAGATAATGAAGAACACAATACTTAGCTTTTTCCCTTGAAAGAAAGAAGAATATCTCTCCCACAAAGTCTCCCGCCAATCCATGCAATGCTAGAACATCTCCTTACAAATTCTCTTAAAATCCCATCTCCAATCTCTCCAAAAGGGTAGAAATCTACATTTCTACTCCTATTCTAAGAAACCTAAACTTTCTCCACACTTTTCCTAACATTCCTCTCACAAAATTCTCCCTTTTTTTAACCTAAATTCATTCTTTTAAAGTGTAGGGACGAAGTTTGAAGAGTTGCACAAGAACCCTTCCAAAAAGCGTCTAAATACATTGAATTTCAGCCTATAACCGCCAAAATTTGGTCCATAGTTGTCCCGGGCGCTGTCGGCGAGCTCGAGGGTGCTGTCGGCGAGCTTTTCTGTCATTTTTCGGTCTTCTCGGGCAAATCTCGCCATCGGCGGGCTGACTGTGCAACTTCACCGTTTGGCTCCGTTTTAGCTCCGTTTCGCCCCATTTCAGTTGCATTGCGTTTCTAACAGATAGCCCTACAAAATAAGCATGAAAACAACCTTCCTTTAAAGTATAATCTCATTCAAAAACATGCAAGAAATGTAAAAGAGATTAAGCATCTAAAGACTTATCGAAAGGTGACAGGGCAAAATATCATTTATTGCTTGTTTTTGCTCTAAATTGCACCATTTTTCCATTTTTATACTCTAATGACCATAATTCATCATACTTGCAATAGAACATCAAAAAACCCTTCTTTAAATTGTAATATCATCAAAATCAGCATAAAATCGGTATTAAAATCTCAACATATTTTTTTTGGTCACATTACATAATCCGAATGACATTCTTCGAATAGCAGAAGCTCTAAAAGAACTAGTAAATGTTGTCTTTTCTTGATCCTCAGGAGCAATAGGAATTTGATGGTAGCTGGTATGTCCATCTAAAAAATAAAAATATTTGTGCCCAACAAGTCTATCCACTATTTGGTCTAAAAATGGTAAAGGGAAGTGATCTTACCTAATGGTAGTGTTTAATTTTCTATAATCAATGCAAATACGCCACCCAGTAACTTGTCTGATAGATATTAATTTATTATTCTCTTGTGCTTCAGCAGTCACCCCTCCTTTAGGAACACAATGAATTGGACTTACCCAAGCACTGTCTAAAATAGTATATATAATTCCAGTGTCCAACCATTTCAGAATTTCCTTCTTGACTACTTTTTTTTCATTGGGTTTAATCTCTTTTGTGGATCAACTCTTGGTTTATATTGTTCATCTAGTATAATTCTATGCGAGTTTAATCTCCTTTATGGATCAACTCTTGGTTTATATTGTTCATCTAATATAATTCTGTGCATACATATCGAATGACTGATTCCTTTAATATCAGCTAAGGTCCAACCAAAAACTTTCTTATATCTTTTTAATGACTGATTCCCTTAATGTCAGCTAAGGTCCAACCAAAAGCTTTCTTATATCTTTTCAATGTATCTAATTGATTCCTTTAATATCAGCTAAAGTCCAATCAAAAGCTTTCTTATATCTTTTTAATGTATCTAAAAGTCTTTGCTCTTACAAGTCATATAACTCTGAAGATATAATAACAGGTAATATAGATGAGTTTCTCAGAAACACATACTTCAAGTTAGTAGGCAATATTTTCAACTCAAGTTCAGGTGGTTTTATAATTGACGAGACTAGATTCTTATCAGCATTTCCTGTAATATCCAACATCTCAAATCTTTTCTGAACATAATCTAATTTTTCATTTTCTATTTCGTCCAAAATAATTTCATCTTTGTCTTCAAAATCTTTTTTTTCTTCAAAATATTCTTTAAAATGCTCGTTCAATAGATGTTCACTATTTTCCATGCGAAAACATTCATTATCTCTTTCAACAACAGAGTATTTCATAGATTTTGCAATGTTAAAAGTCACTTCTTGATCGTTAACTCTCATAGTTAATTGTTCCTTTTGAACATCTATCATAGCTCTTCCAATAGCTAAAAAAGGTCTCCCTAAAATTCTAGGTATTTCTTTATCTTCCTTCATATCTAAAACAATAAAATCCACAGGAAAGATAAATTTATCAACTTTTACTAACACATCTTATTCCTCATTATCTAAAACAATGAAATCCACAGGAAAGATAAATTTGTCCACTTTTACTAACACATCTTCTCTTCCTCCATATCTAAAATAATGAAATCCACAGGAAAGATAAATTTGTCCACTTTTACTAACACATCTTCTATAATTCTTAGGATAAGTAGCTGAACGATCCGCTAACTGAAGAGTTACAGAAGTAGGTGAGACTTCTCCTGATATAGGCATAAGATTAATGCTGGCTCCCAAATCACATAAAGCTCTTCCATAAAATCTTTCACCGATAGCACATGGTATAGTGATGTTGGCTCCCAAGTCACATAAAGCTCTTCCATAAAATTTTTCACATAAGATTAATGCTTGCTCCCAAATCACATAAAGCTCTTCCATAAAATTTTTCACCGATAGCACACGGTATAGTGAAATTTCCAGGATCTTTTAATTTTTCAAGAAGCTTTTTTTGAATAATTGCACTACACTCTTCGTTAAGTGCAACAGTCAGGATCTTTTAATTTTTCAGGAAGCTTTTTCGGAATAATTGCACTACACTCTTCGCTAAGTCTAGATCTCTTTATTTTTCAGGAAGCTTTTTCTGAATAATTGCACTACACTCTTCGCTAAGTGCAACAGTCTCATTATCAGTGAACTTCCTTTTCTTGTTCAAAATATCTTTCATAAACTTCACATAATTGGGCATTTGCTCTAAAGCTTCTATGAAAGGAATATTTACCGTTAATTTCTTAAGAATTTCTATAAAATTATAAAATTGTTTATCCTTTTTGTGTTGTTTCAATCTTTGAGGAAACGGTGGTGGAAGTTTCTCCACAGTAATTTTCATTGGTGTAAGTGGATATTCTAAATCTAGGTATTCATGATCCCTTTCTTTTTCAGAATCCGCTTTCTCTTTTTTCAATTTTTGTTTCTTTCTGCACTCTTGTTTTCAATTCTTTTCCACTTCGTAATTGTATCGCTTTTATCTGTTCTTTTCCTTGATCTTTAGGATTTGGTTCCACAGTACTAGGAAAAGTTCCTAATGTTTGGTTACTAAGCGCAGTAGCAATATGCCCCAATTGGTTTTCAATATTCTCGATAGCAGTTCCTTCATTTTGTAACTGATTTCCTTGAATTTGTAATTGATTTCCTTGATTATGCAATTGTTGACCCATGTTCAGTATCAACTCTTCCATGGACAACCTCTTTTCCTTAAATTAAGTGTTACTGTTAAATCATGAAGGATAAGAAGGTCTATAACTAACATTTTCTTGGTTGGATGAATTTCCCAATGGGTTTGCTGGGTTGTTTGCCCATTGTTGATTTGTAGAAGAATTGTTATTCCAATTAAAGTTAGGATGACTCCAACCTGGGTTATAATATTTTGAATAAGGATTGTTTGGGCTATTGTTAATAACATTTAAAGTCTCATAAGAAGGTTGAACATCTACAAATTGCTCAGATAAATTCTCTTCCATCATAGTAGGTGTTGGAGAATAATTTTTTCCATAATGATCTAATTTCTTTGATATTGCAGCAATTTGAGAAGCTAACATAGTTATTGCATCAAAATTATGGATACTAGCTACTCTTTTAGGATTTACCCTTTCAGAGGGCCATTGAAAATTGTTGGTAGCCATCTNTTTGGATCTATTAATAGAATTTAAAGTCTCATATAAAGGTTGAACTTCCACAAATTGCCCAGATGAATTCTCTTCCATCATAGAAAGTGTTAGAGAATTATTTATCCCATAATGATCTAGTTTCTTTGATATTGCAGCAATCTGCAAAGCTAACATAGATATCGCATCAGAATCANACAACATCTATAATCAATCTAAGAGATCCCATTAATCCATTGAAAAAAGTTTGAATTATCAACCAATCTGGTAACGAATGATGTGGGCACTTCCTAAGAAGATCTTTAAATCTCTNAAATTTTCTAATGGATTCACTGGGTTGTTCGCCATTGTTGATTTGTAGCAGAATTGTTACTCCAACTAAAAATTGGATGATTCTTCCAACTTGGGCTATAATAGTTCGAATAAGGGTTTTTGGGTCTATTAATAACATTTAAAGTACCATATGAAGGTTGAACATACACAAATTGCCCAGATGAATTATCTTCCATCATAGGAGGTGTGGGAGAATAATTCATTCCATAATGATCTAATTTCTTTGATATTGCAGCAATCTGCAAAGCTAACATAGATATTGCATCAGAATCATAGATATTAGCTACTCTTTAAGGATTTACCCTTTCAGAGGGCCATTAAAAATTGTTGGTAGCCATCTCTTCTATTAATGAATAAGCCTCATCAAAAGATTTTAATATTAAAGAACCACCAGCCGCAGCATCTATAATCGATCTAAGTGATCCCACTAATCCATTATTAAAAGTTTGAATTATCAACCAATCTGGTAACAAATGATGAGGGCATTTCCTAAGAAGATCTTAAATCTATCCGAAGCTTCGTATATTGACTCTTCATCAATTTGACAGAACGATGTTATGTCATTTCTAAGTTTAGCAGTTTTGGATGGAGGGAAATAAGCTTCATATATTGACTCTCCATCAATTTGATAGAACGATGTTATGTCATTTCTAAGTTTAGCAGTTTTGGATGGAGGGAAATATTTGGACTGACAGAACGATGTTATGTCATTTCTAAGTTTAGCAGTTTTGGATGAAGGGAAATATTTGGATAGAAATTTGTTCTCCCCAAATTCTAATAGATCCAGCTGCTAACGAATTTAACCACATCTTAGCCTTATCCCTAAGTGAAAAAATGAAAGTTCTCCCGAAGTTCTAATAGATCCTGGTGCTAACAAATTTAACCACATCTTAGCCTTTGATGTTATGTTATTTCTAAGTTTAGCAGTTTTGGATGGAGGGAAATATTTGGATAGAAATTTCTGTGAAAGTCCAAGTTCTAATAGATCCTCGTGCTAACGAATTTAACCATATCTTAGCCTTATCCCTTAGTGAAAAAGGAAAAAGTCTAAGTCTAACAACATTGTTTGAAACTCTATCATATTTAAAAGTAGCACACAGTTCTAAAAAACTAGCAAGGTATAAATTCGGATCTTCATTTGGTGTACCTCCGAATTGATTGTTTTGTACCATTTGGATAATAGTAGGTTTACAAATGAATTAGTGGCTACATCAGGATTTTGGATAGATAAGTGAATTTCATCTGCTGTAGGATTTGCATAGTCTCTTAGGGGTCTATAAATGAATTAGCAGCTACATCAGGATTTTGTATAGATAAGTGAATTTCATCTGCTGTAGGATTTGCATAAGCTCGTAAGGGTCAAGGTTGGTGTTCATTTTCTATTCCTTGATTGTTCATCTTGTTTTCCATTGTATCAAAATTTCTAGGTTCTCTTCTTAGTCTTCTATTTTTTCTAACAGTGCAATCTAATTCCAAATTGTAGGGTATAAGATTTTCAGGTCCAAATTTACACATACAATTTAAAATCAGTACACAGTAAAACAGTTAACTAAAATATGAAGATAAGTTGCACTTCAAGTAAAAATTTTCTAATAATCCTAATTTTTTCGTTACTCTAATTGTAATTTTTGTTTACTCACTCCCCGGCAACAGTGCCAAAAACTTGACCGCGACTTTATATATTCTTAAAAATATAAGTATTTAATACTGCTCCTAAAAGAATTAATTTCTGAACAACTGTACCAAAACTTAATAACAGTTATAGATTAGATAAATATGGATGTAATAAATATTCAATAATTGTAAAGTCACACTCATCAACGCAAGTATACATATCGCTCAAGTAATATAGGGCTCTAATGGAGTCCTAGATATCGAACAAGTATATGTATCGCTCAAGTAATATAGGGCTCTAATGGAGTCCTAGATATCGATCCCACAGCAAGTATATGTATCACTCAAGTAATATAGGGCTCCAATAGAGTCCTAGATATCGATCCCATAGGGAGTAACTTTAGAACTACGAACTAAGATTTTAGAAAAGCAAATCTTAGATATCGATGTCAACACAAGTATACATATTGCTCAAGTAATATAGGGCTCTAATGGAGTCCTAGATATCGATCCCACAGGAGGTAGTTTAGAATTATGGACTAAGACCTTAGAAAAGCAATACTTTAATCACAACAACGACGTTTAATTTGCTTATCTGTCACTAATAGGCTAAGTTTAGAAGCTACAAACTAAGATTTTAGAAAAGCAATATTTTAATCGCAACAATGAAATTCAATTTGCTTATCTGTCACTAATAGGCAATTGAAATAAATATGTAATTTTCNTCACCCAACTTTCAAGGACTTTGTCCTCCCTAAATATTGGATGTAATCTTCACTTTATTTGTAAAACTCAGCATATTTTAACAAATCAATTGGCGGGATTGAAAGTAAATTAAGATTAAAGTGAAAAGATCATCACAACTTCTTTAACATTCTCATGGCACAACCAATTCAAATTCACAATTTCACAAAATCTCAAGATAAGGAGAAAGGCAGAGAAAACTACTCAGATTTCATGAAGAAGATACAAAAACACTTGGAATTTATATATAAAAGCAAAGTCATACAAATTTCAATAAGCAAATACAACTTATCTCTAATTCCCCCCAAGCAAACTTCTCGAAGTTCCTCTGAATCTCTTCTTTTATTTACAACACACAGAATTCTCCTTTGGAGCGACAAGGAGGAAGAAACCACTCACTTTCCTTCCACTCTTACAATCTCTCGAAGAATTCCTCACAATACTAACCAGTCTCTACACTCTGATGGGCACCACAAACAACAAAGACTCAGCTGACCCCCCCCCAGGCACCCCCTTTTTCGGCCTCTAAATGTTTCTTTTAAATTTGTAGAAGAGTTCTCAAGAGTTACCCAAGCGTCCCTTAAAAAATCATCCACATTCAATGCATCTGTTGAGAGAACCGACGCGCTCGCCGTCGGTGGCCTTCTAGATTATTTAATTCTGGACTCTCGGGAAAAACCCGCCGTCGGCGGTATCGAGCTCGTCGTCGGCACCCAAGATCAAATCTTCATATTTTAGTCCTTTTTGCTCCAAATTCACTCCTTTTTGCATCTTTTTGCTCTAATGACCATAATTCAACATACATGCAACAAAACATCAAAAATATCTTTCTTTAAAGTGCAATATCATCAAAATCAGTGTAAAATAGGCATGAAAATCTCAACATATTTTCCTTCGGTCAGGTTCTCAGTTAGGGAGCATGGAGAGAGGCATGGTCACACCATTTTTGGCAGTGTGTGTATGCCTAATCTAAGGCACCAAACACAACTTAGTTCTTTTTATGACTTGTAACCTGCAATTAACATAAGAGAGGCATGGAAAAACATAAATTGGGTGCAAACAGTGGAAATAACACAAGGAAATATATGCAAATATATCGCAAATTTCACTCATATAAAAATTTTTCAAACTTACACATTACTTGCCCTGAAGTAATTTCAAAATCCAAAAACATATTATTCTTTATGTATAGTGGTGGCTCGGAGTTAAGGATTCAGTGTTCCCTAATAATATAGTAGATGAATAAATCAAAGTGAACTTGTTTTTCCTTGAGATTGAACTATCGTAGTAACCCCTAATATCCTAATATAACAAATATTAATCTCCTATTTATATAATCATTCTAAATTACTTATGTAAAGCTTGTTTTACATAAATTAATATTTAATCCTAAAAGTCAGTTATCTATTCGATTAACCAATCTTAATTCCTTTATTTCTTTTGTAATACAAAGTTTCTAGTTTAAGTTAGGACAGTTATTGATCCTTTAAATTTCAAAAATAAAATTGGCCTTAATTTTTAATTTAACTTTACCTCAAGCTTCTCCCCTAAGGTTCATGAAAGTTTTCTTTTTTATTAGGAACTTTTTCTACAAATTTTCCTTCCTCGTTTCTTTTCTTTTTCTGTTTTATTTTCTTTTTTTAGGGACTACTTTATATGGTTTGGTCTTTGAATGATTTTAAATACAACCCTCTTCTTAAGTGAAATTTTTAATTCTAGGCTAACTTAACTTACAAATTTGTAATTCAAGAGATGGTAACTAAGAATTGAATCTCTTAAATTATATAGTTACTAAAGTTGTAGTATTGAAATATTAATTTTATATTTAGTTAGTATTCAACCGAGTGTTTAGGAACAGTTATAAAGATAGGTAATTACCATCGTTATGGACTAGTGATTAGTGAATTACTGGTCTTTCTAAATTTTTCAAGAAGCTCAAGTCATTTTTATTTATTTATTTTATTTATTATTTGTTTGCACTTAGTCTTAATTACTACTATCACACTTATATAGCAAATTCTAAAGTTAGATTTTTTCTTTTCTTAAAGGTAATATTGACATAAGCACTCACCCACCAAACTTATTTTTAACACTATACATGCAATAATAGAAAGAAGTGGGACCAACAAAGTAAGATAGGACATAAGTGTACAACATAAAGAAATTATGATCTAAACATTAGCACATAACACATGTGACTTACCTATCTTTGACATACAAGACAGATCATATAACAAGGCAACTAACATGAAAGTAAAANAACAAAAACATGCAAGTACATATTCAAGATTTAAAGCACAATTAAGTCAAATTATAACATCAAACTCCTAAATTGTGTGAGATGTAAGTGGTTATAGAGATTCTGGCAAGCAAAGCGTACATAAATACACCAAAAAGTAGAAGAAATGTTTTCAGTTACATCCTAATAAATACTTAGTTTAGCATTCTCAGCCTTATCAATCACAAACATGCATAAAGAAAATAAAGTAAAACTTGCAATTTGACTACAAGGTAACACTTGAGCTGCCTCGCATGTAGCACTTTGTGTTATGTCCTCAACTAAACAAGGTCAAATCAAGTCTTAGGATTTCACCAAGATCAAATATCTAGTTTAACAATCCTCAATCTCTCACATAATATTTAAATTGACTTGAAGATTCTCTGGTCGCATTCTGTTGTGATCACATATTTTTCTCTTTTTGAAGTTTTAAATATTTCTTTTTTCGCCTCTCAATTAAAATCTCTTATAAACTTTATATTTCCAATCTTAAATATTGGTTAGGAATACAATTAGGGGTGGTATAAGGTCATGAATTTAAAAGTTCACTTCCTCATTTTACACTCTAATTGTTAACTCCCCTTTTTGTAAGTTAATACTCGTCCTACTAGTTGTAAGAAAAGTTCTATCAAAATTAATGAAAATCTCAACATTTTCCTCTATATTTAAAATAATTAAATTGACAAGGAAGAAAAATTCTTCTACTTTCACTAAAACATTTTCAATAACCCCCTTAGAAAAGTTAGAGGGCAGTCAGCCAATTGTAGTGTCACCATTGTAGATTGAAGCTCTCATAGTGCTAGTATTTCAAACACCAAAAAATGCATTAGGTTTATGCTAGCTCCTAAGTCACATAACGTCATTCCCATAAATCGGTCTCCAATAGTGCAATAAATGATAAAACTCCCATATCATTTAAATTTTTTGGAGTTTTGTTTGACTTATAACACCATAGTTAATGTCATGATTTCAAAATTTAAAAATTTATTTTTTTGTTCAAACACTCCGCTTTGACAAGGCATTTGTTCAAGTGCTTCAACAAATAGAATTTAAATAATGAGCTTTTTGAACATTTCAAAAAACTTAGAGAATTGCTAGTTCATTTTCTATTTAATCAATCTTTGAGGAAAAGATGATGGAGGTCTTTTTCATTCAATCGTAGATAGTGAAGGTGTTTTTCTTAAGTTTGGGGTGAGACTTTATATAAATCTTAAATGGGCTCAAACTTGAGCTTATTTATTCTAGGCTCCTCAAGTACCTTCCCACTCGTAAGTCTTATGGTATTTTGGTGCTTTATATTATGGTCCTTTGGATTCACCTTTGTATTGTTATGTTACATCCCTTATGGTCTCCTACTCAATAAGTTAGCTATTTTTCAAATTTGTGTTTCATTATTCTTTATAGTTATAACTTGACTTTGAATCTGATTCCTCTTGTTCAACATTACTTTTTCCAATGATAATTTCTTCTCCTTAAAATGGGGTTTAGAAGTGAATTTGGTTGGGTGTGTAAGACTTGGGTTGCTACTACCCTGACCATTTCAATTTCACACAGAGTTTGGTTAGTTATTACTTCATTGTTGGTTTCCTAACCCTTGGCTATTGTATTCCAATTATAATTTGGGTGGTTTTTCCAACATAGGTTGTTGGTGTTAGAATACGGGTTATTGATTCTCTCTCTTATAACATTCAATGTTTTGAATGAATTAGTACAAGAACCTCCTACTGGTTTGTAGGCTATTTCCTTACTATGTAGTGGTCCTTGCACGTGATTAAGGCATATGTTATCTAATTTTCTAGAAATAGTAATCACTTTTGAGGTAAGGATTACTAAAACATCCGTGTGATGGATACTAGCTACCTTCATAGAGTTCACTCTCTTCAAAGGCCATAAAAAATTGTTCTTAGCCATCTCCTCGATCAATGAATAAGTCTCCACAAATGGCTTCGACCTAAGAGATCCACAACTACAACATCTATTATCGATCTAAATGAACCCACTAAACCATTGTAAAAATTTTGAATTATAAGCAAATCTGGTAAGATGCGGTAGAGATATTTCGCGAACATCTCTTTAAACCTATCCCTAACCTCATAAATGCATTCACCATCTAGTTGAGTGAAAATGTGAATCATTCCTAAGTTTGACAGTTTTTTAAGGTGGGAAATATTTTGCTATAAATTTCTGAGCAAGATTAGTCTAAGTAGTTATTGATCATGGGGCTAAATTATTCAACCAAATCTCTACTCTATGCGTAAGAGAGAATGTAAACAACCTAATTATAATAATGTCTTCTAAGTCATCATTATATCTAAAGGTCGCATATAAGTCTATGAAACTAGATATATGGAGATTAGAGTATCTTCTACAGGAGAGCCTCCAAATTGCTTATTTTGAATGATAAGAATGATAATAGGTTTGACTTCAATTGTCTTGGCCTAAATGGTAGAGTTATTGACACTTCTTATGGATTTAACCAACCATGAGATTCAATAATTCCTTTGGTGGTCTATGAGGGTTTTCCATCTCTTCTAAATTCTTTAGGGTTTTAAGTTTTTTTGGTTTTTTTTCTTCCGATTCTTTCTAGTTCAGAGTGTTATGGTGCAAGTTTAGCTAATTTAGTACTACATATAGAAGGTTATAACTAGGAAGTTAGAGTCCCTAAAGTAGCTGGAAATATAATACACAAAAAATATTCATAGAAAATGATGTAAAATAGGAGAATATACAAAAAGCAAAAACCTGAATAAAAGAAAAAAAATATTTTTTGATTTTTTA
Organism: Phalaenopsis hybrid cultivar; assembly: GCA_002079205.1. Taxonomy (NCBI): domain Eukaryota; kingdom Viridiplantae; phylum Streptophyta; class Magnoliopsida; order Asparagales; family Orchidaceae; genus Phalaenopsis; species Phalaenopsis hybrid cultivar. Next base: position 94,084 of record JXCR01134580.1, read on the forward strand.
AAATGAAATATTAAATAAGCTACAAAAGAAGTACAACACAATAATTTTTAAATCTAAAATCTAACAAAATTGTAAATTCATCATTGTTCCCTAGAAACGACATCAAAATGATCAAATTGCTATGAAGCACCGATAATACACGTAAGTATACGTGCTGACCAAATAATATATAATATTGAGCTTGCATAATGATCCTACAAGGAACGAGCAAACTATTACAGTTGGAAACAATTCTAATTTACTAGTTAATAGTCTATACTAAAAATTCAAAATCTTTTGATTTTAAAGTTTGAAATATATTTTTTACAAAAAGTAAGTCCTATAACTAGTTTTGAGGTTTAACAAGTGAAGGAAAGCATATTCTGGATTGGTCCTATGAAAACTAAATCTATCTAAGTGATTTTAATGAAATTAAAAAAATCAGGAACAAGAATTTTCCTCAACACCTCAAGGTGGTCATAAGAAAATTGGGGTTTCATATTACAACTAGTTCCCTAACCATGTAAAAAACACTAGTGTTTGCAAATTTTCCTTCATTATTGTACCATCTTAACAACAATATTCCTATTCTCTTAGAGTGGTGTAGGTTAACCCAATTATTCCACTAGTTTACTCTTGTAATACTATATCATAGACCATTTTGAATTTTTATGTTATCAGTTTAGGAGTAAATTAAACTATCAACTTGAAATCACGTCAATGTGCAATCACATGACAAAGATTTCACCAACTTGCATAAAATTCAATTTAAAGGAGAATTGATGTTTAAGTTCTACTCAGTTTGGATAAAAACAACACATGCTATTGCACAATCCAATGTAAAAATGTTAGAATGATCTCACTGGGGGTCTTTATTAAATTACACAAAGGTAGAACAAAATCTCTGAATTGCCACCCAATTTGAGTACAAAAATTTATATGCACACATGCTTACACTTGTTTTCTCTTGGGAGAACTCTTATAATCTTTCACTCTTTGAGATTCCTCTAATGAGGCTTGTTGTCAACTATAAGTGTTTTTTCTCTCAATGTCATTCCAATGGTCGAACATTGTACTAGTGTGGAGGAATGAAGTTTTAATCCATTCAATGTTACCCCTTTGTAGCCATGGATGGACACTATGACAAAGAACTATCATAACTCCCTAAGTCAGTTTACGTGGTGCTAGAGTTCTTCCCTGCAACACCTAAGTTTTTCTCTCTCTATATTGCATCACTTTTAAATACCATATTTAGATCCTTGATGCCAGAAGAAGCAATGCCCCATTGTTGGAGGGGTGCCTTATAGATGTTTCCTAGGTACTAGGTGTGGTGCTTAAACACTTTGTTATGGGCCCTTATGCACCTGGTTCTGGGTTAGGGGGGCATGGAGAGGGGTGTAATCACACCTTTTTAGTGCGGGTATGCATGATCTAAGGAAACAAATGCCACTTAGTTTCTTTTAAGACTGTAACCTTCAATTAACATATAAAACGCCTATAAAAGCACAAAGTGAATACAAAATTTGAAATAATACAGGGAAAAATATAAAATATATAACAAATTTCACGCACATAAAATATTAAGGTGTTTTAAATTCAAAGTTTTGCATCTGGTTTTCTATCCTAAGTTGGTGTTGTCCATTAGTTTTCCTTCTAGATTTGGTTTCTAGTGTTCGTTTACTGTTCTATGCTGAAGTTCACATGCAAAAAATGTCTCATATATATGTTAATAAATGCTTACATTTTTTATATATGAAAAGATAATTTTGATTAATATATATATCATAATTACTTTGATTATATTAAGCATGTAAGTGAATTAAGTGAAAAATATGTAAGTATGGAACTGCTTAAGACTTGTCTAGTTAGGAGTCAAGCTTATAAATTACATGTTTTCGAATGAAAGTATATTTATTAATAAGCTAAATATAAAAACATGTATAATTCTTATGCAAGTTATCTATTTAGTAGGATTTGCAAGCTTATAATGTTTTCTATGAAAATTTTTATAATTAGTGAGCTCATAACTGGTTTTCAAAAGAAAAGGTTTGCTTCAATTTGAAAAAGGTTTACTTTGGCTTGTTCAATTTTGAAAATATTTTTATTTTAGTTTAGTTTGAAAATCTTTTATTAAAAGATGTTTGTTTTAGTTTCAAAATGATTTGTTTAGATTTATTTTAGTTTTAAAAAGGGTTCTACTTATGCTTTACTTTTGGTTTGAAAAAATTCACATAGGTTTGTTTTTTTTTATTTTTGAAAAAGTTTATTTATGTTTGTTTTACTTTTTGTTTGAAAGTTTTACTTAAGTTTTGAAAAAGTTTTGTTTAGTTTTTATTTAATTTTGAAAAAATTTACTTATGTTTTTATTTTAGTTTTAAAAAAGTTTTGTTTAGTTTTTAATTGTTTTTTGAAAATATTTTGTCTTGCTTTTCTTCATTTAGAGAAAAAGATTTTACTTAAGTTTTGTATTGAAATGTTTTGTTTGGGTTTTATTTAAAAAGATTTTATTTTGAAAAGGATTTTAATTACGTTTGTTTTTTTTTTTTAATTTTACTTTGGTTCTGGTTTTGAAAAAGTTACTTTGGTTTTGGTTTTAAAAAAGGGTTACTTAAGTTTTGGTTTTGAAAAAGATTACTTAGATTTTTTATATTTGAAAATATTTTTAATAAGAATTATGTTCAAAACATTTTTATTTGATTTATTTTAATTTTGAGAATGCTTTATGGTTAGGTTTGTTTTAGTTTAAAATAGGTTTTTCTTAAATTTGAGTTTTTAATTTTGAAAAAAATTGCTTAGATTTTAGTTTAGTTTTGAAAGAGGTTTTGCTTAAGTTTGTTTGTAATTTTGAAAAACTTAGGTTTTGAAAGTTTTGTAGGTTTGTTTTTACTTGTAGTTCTAAAACTATTTTACTTGTTCTTTATGAAGGAATTCACTCCATCATTAAGCTTTACATGAAATTTTTTACAATTTTTAAGGGAAAATTAAGTTCAATTAATTCAAACTTTAAAAATATTTGAATTTTTATTGAAAAATAATTTTTAAATGAGATTATATATGTGCTTATAAGGATAATTTGAAGCTAGAGCATACATAATCTTATATTACCTTATAACATTTTTCCCTACGTTTGGAGCTCATAAAATAAAATAATTCTTTTAGAACTGATTTAAATTTAAATTATATAATTTTTTTTATAAAAAAGGTTAATTTAGAGTACATTTTAATTTATATAAATTTTTAGCAAAAATAACAAACTCATGACTGTTCAAATATCTGGATTAACATAAACTAACTATAAAAGCCTAGCAAATCACTCTATAAATGCCTAACTTATGAGATTTGGTTTGGTGGTATGGAAGAAGCCGATTATGGGAGTTATTAAAATAAATGTTGATGGAAATTAGGATAAGTGTAAGATTGGAATTGGAGGAGTTTGCAGAGATCAAGCACGCAAGTGTGTGTCTTGGTTTGCTAGTCCTTCAATTGTTGTATCACCTTTGGATTATGAAGACGAGGTTGTTATTAAAGCTCTTACTTTGGCTAAATATTATGGTTAGATTTATATTTAGGTGGAGTTGGATTCTCTGATTATGTGGAAATATTGTGCTTTGAAAGATGATTGCCCTTGGAATATTATTGTTCATATGCAAAATATTTCCGCTTTATGTGCTTCTTTGCAGGTTATGTGGTCTCTTATTTACAAAGAAGGCAATATACTAGCTAATTGGGTTGCTAAGGTGGGGAGGACTTCTCAAGAGGTGGTGGTGTTTAAGGTGGTTCCTGATGTACTTTCTTTGCTTATTAAAGGTGATTCTGTTGAATTGCCTTTTATTAGAGTTTCTACTGGTCTTGTGAGTGAGTTGTAATTGGGCTTGGTGGTTCCTAAGTTTTTTTATGTGTGTATTGTATTTTTGGGTGTATTAGAATTACCAGCCATAGCTTGTACCTTTTTTTTATATTAATAAAATTTCCTATGGGAATCTCCAAAAAAAAAAAAATATTTGCAAACTACACATCCTAAACATGCTTCATATAAACACATAAAGGCACAACTTACATTTTTTTTTTTTTGAAAATAAAACCACAACTTGGATTTTGCATGAAACATAAAACCTTAACTTGGATTATGGATGGAACATAAAGTCACAATTTGAATTTTCGCATGAAACATATAACTAAAACATGGATTCTTTTATGAAACATACGCTATGCATAAAAATTTTTATGGAACATAAGCCAAAGCATGGAAATTTTTATGAAATATAAGCAACAACATTGATTTTTTTTTATGGAATATGAGTCATAACAAGAATCTTTTTTATAAAACATAAACCTACCATATGAGTTTTTTTTTTTGCATGAAATATAAAGCTATCACATGATGTTTTTTGCATGAAAAATGAAGTCACCACTTTTTGCATGAAACAAAATATCACCACATGGATTTTTGCATGAAGTCTAAATTCATCACTTGAGTTTTGTGTGAAATAAAAAAGCCATCACATGGAAATTTTAATGGAGCATAAGCCCGGGCATGAATTTTATTAGCACAGAAGCCTAAATATAAAAATTTCCATGGAATATAAGCCACAACATGTGTTTTTTTGTACAAAAAAAAGTCACAACATGATTTTTTGTATGAAACAAAAAGATTATCGCATAGAAACTTTCACAGAACATAAGGCTAAGCATGAATTTTCATGGAACATAAGATTGAGTATGGATTTTCATGGAACATAAGCTTAATCATGAAAATTTTCATGGAACATAAGCAATGATATGGTTTTTTTAACATAAAACCATAACATTAAAATTTGCATGAAACATAAAGGCACCACATGGATTTTTTTGGATTTACATGAAATGGGAGAGCTATTGTTAGAGTTTAGGCTATAGTAAGTTAGGAGGTGTTTGTTTGTGTATTGGTGGATGTTTAAGCCAAGGGGAAAAGGCGAGGATTGGAAGAGAGTAGAGTAAGATGGATGAGTAGTGAGGGAGAGAGAAGGGAGGAGCTAGTGGGTGAGTTTCAGGTGAGGTAGTGAGGAAATGAAGAGAGAATCTTGGTGGGGAGGTATTAGGTGGGATAGTGAGTTTGATTCTATGCGGGCTACGGTTTTGGGTAAGATAGAGAGGAGGTGAGTGTGAGATTTTAGGCTACTACTTAAACTTAGAGAGAGAGGAGGAGAGGGCATGAGTGAGGGTATGTGTGTCTGGCCATGGAAGTATGGGAATAGGAAGCGAGGGCTCAATTTTGGTAGTGCAAAGAGAGTAGGGAGTGTGAAAGATCTAGGGTTTTGACCATAGAATATAAGAGATGGAGAGAGAAAGAGGGGCTCTGTTTGCATAGTGTTAAAGGGAGGAGGGAGTGGGGAAAGTCCTAGAGTTTTGATCATAAAAGAAAAGAGAGGGAGAAAGAGGGAAGGGGCTCAGTTCAACCAATGGAAGAAAAGTGAAGATAGAAGAAGAGGTTTACACCTTGATTTCATAG
>JXCR01134586.1:0-12059 GCA_002079205.1 Phalaenopsis hybrid cultivar
CTAGTTCATATTTTCCCTCCAAAAATGAAGTGAAACTCTACCAATTTCATTCTTATGGCGTCAAATTCCTCTGATAATTCCAGAATGCGAGTTTTCAATTGGCGAAAGTTTATTAGTGCGGAGGCGCAGCGAATCTTCAATAAGTTGCTGAAGAAGAAAAGATTGATCAAAGAACAAGGATTCATGAATCACAGATTGAATAATCCCATGATGAATATTGAAGAAACGATAGTGCGGCGAAGATGGGAACTGCTGTGCTACACTACTACCGCTGTGGTGGTTCCTGTGGTGAAAGGATTCTATGCAAATTTACACAGAATCAACCAAGGAGTTGTTTATGTGCGAGGAAGATTGATCACTTTCAATCCTACATGGATCAATGAATTCTATATGATAGAGAATGTTCATGTCTGCCACTATTCCAATTTTATCCCAACTAGAAACCAGATGAATGACATTTACCAATATTTAACGGACGAAACCGACGACTGGGAAACAAAACAAAACGGGTATATTAGTTTTTCTGCAACACTCCTGAATCCCATTTCAAAACATTGACACTTTTTCATTTCTGCAAAACTGTTACCGACAATGAAGATCGGTAAAAGTTTCTAAAGAAATGTCATTTGAATTCTGCGAAACTATTACCGACAATGAAGATCGGTAAAGTTTCTAAAGAAAGTGCCATTTTGAATTACTGCATCCAAAGGGGATTGTCGATCGACATTGGATCTATAATTATGAAGCCATTTTGGGCCTGATCATTCACAGATAAACTTATGGGCTTGGACACCCCTCCAAAATTTTCTCACTTTGCAGTCAGTTCCAAGTGTCCTACAAAAATTAGGAAAAGGTACTGCTACCTTGGAAGCCTTTGGATCCAATTGAAAGGTTCCCAGTTTTTGAAGATGAAAATGACATGACAATTAAGGTAGATTAAGCATCTCAGAATTCACTGCAAGTTCAACCCTTAGTCCCTGATAAGTCTCTTGTGATTGTGTGTTGAATCAAGAAATTGGAAAAGGTGGTACAAAATGCCATGAATGCAATTAATAATATCTCTGATTTCTTCGATCATTTAGACTGGAGGATGAAGGAATATTTTGAGCACTTTGGACATTTAGAAGATAGCTTGATACGACTGACGAGGAGGATGAAATTGATAGAAAAGGATTCTACTGAAGAATTTCCATTCCGACCCTTCTACAACCTCTTCGTTCATGTGCAATCGGGTGATCTCAGAGGAGAATCTAGCACTGAATCTGAAGAATAGTAGATTTACCTTGCTACCTGTTTGAAGAATTTCCATTCCGACCCTTCTACAACCTCTTCGTTCATGTGCAATCAATGGGTGATTTCCATTCCAACCCTTCTACAACCTCTTCATTCATGTGCAATCAATGGGTGATCTCAGAGGCCCCTTCTACAACCTCTTCGTTCATGTGCAATCAATGGGTGATCTCAGAGGAGAATCGAGTACTGAATCTGAGGATTAGTATATTTATACTACTCTTTCTATCTATATATTTTGATTTGACCTTTGTATTTGTTTTGCTTTAGAATTATGCTTTCAGATCTCTGTATAGCCTATCTATGTATTTTGATTTGAACTTTATATTTGCTTTGCTTTAGAATTATGCTTGTAGATCTCTGCATAGTTGAGACTAAGCATAAGATGTTTTGTTTTCAGCATTTTGAGTGTTGTGGCTTGGACTGCGACGCAGAATTAATGTATTGAGGTTGAGAAAATACCAAACTTAAGTTTGTTATGTAACGTATATTGTACCCCTTGGAATTTATATATAAATGTAATGTTTTGTGTTGTGAAAGTTTATANGGGGTTTATCCTATGAAACCCATTAGTAAGGCTAATTTGAAGACTTATGAATCCCATGAGAAATGGAGAACTTGAAGTAGGAGTCAAGAGCCTTCTACTAGTAGAGATGTCCCCTCTACAAGTTATGACCTTCCGCCTTGGGAGTATAAGTCAAGAACCTTCTACTAGTAGAGATATCCCCTCTACTAGTTATGATCTTCCTTCCTCTATGGAGTAGAAGTCAAGAAACTTTTACTATTAGAGATGTCCCCTCTACAAGTTATGACCTTCCCCCTTCTAGTATCCCTACCCTCTCTGATTTGATGAATGAGTTGACCTTGCAGCAGAAGAGCATAGACTTGATAATTGAAAGGATTGGAGGTTTAGAACGTCGACACGATTACGATAGTGAGTACCTGCAGAGGCATTCAGATTTTGAGATAGCCTATTATGAATCAAGCCTGACACTACAGAGGTGAGCCTGATGTTACATTTTCTGAGTGCCCCCGGTATACTCAGTATCATCTCGATCCACCTGCTGATCAAGGTGATGAAGATATAGCTTGGGATTTTGATATTAAATGAATGTCCGATATGCTCAGTATCAACCCAATCCACTACTAATTAAGGCGATGAAGATATAGCTTTGAATTTTGATATTGATTGAAATTGATGTACTTATGTTTGTATTTTTATTTTATGTAATATTTTGTAATAGAAATGGATGTTTATGTATTTGGACTTTCATTTTTATTTTGTGTTGTGTACTTGGATTCTTGTTCTAAAGTTAGTGTTATAGTTAAGTGTGCATGTGTAGTTCAATAAAAATTGAGTAGAATTGTGGATTGTAATGTGATTTTTGTTTCGCATTTTAGTTTTAATTATTTAGTATTGTGGTTGTGTTAGGAAATGTTGTGCTTATTTAATGTTTTAGTTTTATACTTATGTGTAGTATTGTGGTTGTGTTAGGAAATATTGTGCTTGTTTAATGTTTTAGTTTTATACTTATTTGTTTTATTTAGTATTGTAATTGTGTTAGGAAATGTTGTGCTTGTTTAATGTTTTAGTTTTATACTTATTTCAAAATTTCATAAAAATTTCTTTAATGATTTATATGTGTAGAAAGCGTCTAATATTATAGACCAGGTGAAGTAAGTGTTAGGAAATATTGTGCTTATTTAATGTTTTAGTTTTATACTTATTTCAAAATTTCATTACCCAGAAATTCCTTTAATGATTTATATGTGTAGAAAGCTCCTAATATTACAAACCAGGTGAAGTAAAAATTTGGAATGACCTATAGAAATTTCAAAATGATAAAATAGCCTACAATACTGAGGTATGATTTATATTTATAGTTTTTGAAAACTTCAGAATTATGAAAATGCCTACAATACTGAGGTATGATTTGTATTTATAGTTTTTATTTCCACGTGTATTATTTCATATTTAAAAATGTAAGTTTGGGGGAGGGAAGAAAAAGACTAAGTATTAAATGTCCTCTATTTCAATATTTTCAAAAAGTATTTATATGATTTCATGTAGTGAATTTAATTCAGGTAATTATATTTTTGTAACTGTTTAAATATTATGGTAGATTTAAAGAAATATTTTTGTAATGAAAATTAAAATTATTGTAACTTAAGATATTTAGTATAAGAGAATAAGATTATAGTTAACTATTTGAAGTAAAGGAAAAAGTAAAGGACACTATATTTTGAAGTGTTAATAATCTGGAAATTTATTTGAGAAGAAAAGATTGGGGCTCAATGATGTAAAAGCTATGAATCTTAAGAAAAATTAATTTTGTAAATTAAGATATTTAGTATAAGAGAATAAGACTATAGTTAACTATTTAAAGTAAAGGAAACTATTACTTAAGATATTTAGTATAAGAGAATAAGACTATAGTTAACTATTTAAAGTAAAGAAAACTATAAAAGTATTAAGAATCTTGGAAATTCATTTGAGAAGAAAAGATTGGGGCTCAATGATGTAACAGTTATAAAGAATATGAAAATTCATTTGAGAAGAAAATATTGGGGCTCAATGATGTAAAAGCTTTGAAATATTTATAAGGTAAAGAAATGCTTTGAGTTTCAAATTTAGGGAAGGAAAAGTGAAGTTCAAAATCATNAAATTTAGGGAAAGAAAGGTGATGTTCAAAATCATTAAATGCTATCCAGATATAGTAATCTTCACTTGAAAAAGGAAAAAGAAAGGATTGAAAACAATCCCTGAAAAAGAAAAAAAAATATAGGATTGAAAGCAATCCAAATGAAAAAGAGAAAAGAAAGAAAAAAAATNCAATTGGTGAAGCCATGAAAATATTTAAGAAATTTTGATGATCTTTTCACTTCGATCTTAATTTACTTTCAATCTTGCCAATTGATTTGTTAAAATATGTTGAGTTGAAGATTACATCCAAGATTTGGGAGGTCAAAGCCCTTAGAAATTGGGTGCAAATAAATAGGGAAATGAAATTATCGGGCATAGAATTGGAGATTTGGGGAGGTCAAAGCCCTTGGAAGTTGGGTGCAAATAAATAGGGAAATAATATTATCGGGCATGGGAGGTCAAAGCCCTTAGAAATTGGGTGCAAATAAATAGGGAAATGAAATTATCGGGCATAGAATTGGAGATTTTGGAGGTCAAAGCCCTTGGAAGTTGGGTGCAAATAAATAAGGAAATAAAATTATCGGGAGTAGAATTGGAGATATTTGATTTGTTAAAATATGTTGAGTTTTACAACTAAAGTGAATATTACATCCAAGATTCAGGGATAAATTTGTTAAAATATGTTGAGTTTTACAACTAAAGTGAAGATTACATCCAAGATTCAGGGAGTAATTTGTTAAAATATGTTGAGTTTTACAACTAAAGTGAAGATTACATCCAAGATTTAGGGAGGTTAAGCCCTTGGAAGTTGGGTGCAAATAAATAGGGAAATAATATTATCGGGCATAGATTTGGAAACCTTGGAAGTTGGGTGCAAATAAATAGGAAAATAATATTATCGGGCGTAGAATTGGAGATTGCATTGGAAGTTGGGTGAAAATAAATAAGGAAATAATATTATCGGGCGTAGAATTGGAGATTTTAGAGTGACAGAAATTGGGTGCAAATAAATAGGGAAATGAAATTATCGGGCGTAGAATTGGAGATTTTAGAAAATGACAGACTAAAATCCCCAATTCGGTCAGTTGGGTGCAAATAAATATGGAAAAAAAATTATCGAGCGTAGAATTGGAGATTTTAGAGTGACAGACTAAAATCCCCAATTTGGTGCAAATAAATAGGGAAATAAAAATTATCGAGCGTAGAATTGGAGATTTTAGAGTGGAAAGGTATGTTGAGTTTACAACTAAATTTACAACTAAAGTGAAGATTACATCCAAGATTGATTAATAGGAAAATAATATTATCGGGCATAGAATTGGAGATTTGAGAGTGACAGACTAAAATCCCCAATTCGGTCCTATCATTTGGGTGCTGAAATGTAGATGTTAGCCCTCAAGTGAGGGGAATGTGGGAGCTCCAAAGTGAGAGCCGGTATCCTCCCAGCCTAACTGCAAATTTAGTAAACAAGTGTAGGATTAGTTAATGTTCTTTATGCCTGGACCAAAGGGTAAAGAATAGGTATGCTTCTATTTGGAACAATCTAAATTGAACTAATTCACTTTATCCATTCACTATAATTTCTTGACAAGGAGAAGGAGCAATATAATTTGAACTAATTCACTTTATCCATTCACTATAATTTCTTGACAAGGAGAAGGATTCTTTCTTATATATTGAATATCACAAATTAAACCCTACTTTCTATCTTTAGTTTTTTATTAGTTACATTGAACTAATTCATTTTATCCATTCACTATAATTTCTTGACAAGGAGAATGATGCTTTCTTTAGATATTGAATATCACGTCGAACCTTCATTAGTATAATTAATTATTTAATAATTATTAAAATTACATATTTATTTCAATTAAACCCTCATTAGCATAATTAGTTATTTATGAGTTATTAAGAAAATTACATATTTATTTCAATTGTCTATTATTAACCCTAACTTTCTATCATTAGTTATTTATTAGTTATTCAAATTATTTACTTATTTCAATTGCCTATAAAACCTTCATTAGCATAATTAGTTATTTAATAGTTATTAAAATTATATATTTATTTCAATTGCCTACCCTCATTAGTGTAATTAGTTATTTAAGAGTTATTAAAATTACATATTTATTTCAATTGTCTATTAGTGACATATTAGTAAAATTAGTTATTTAAGAGTTTAAAATTACATATTTATTAAATTGCCGCACCTCTCCTTACATTAGTTATTATTAGTTAGTAAAATTATCCATTTATTTCAATTGCCTATTAGTGACAGATAAACAAATTGAACGTCGTTGTATCTATTAGTGATAGATAAGCAAATTGAACGTCGTTGTTGTGATTAAAGTCCTAATAGAAGTATCATTAGTTATTTAATAGTCATTAAAATTATCTATTTATTTCAATTGCCTGTTAGTGACAGATAAGCAAATTGAACTTCGTTGTTGTGATTAAAGTATTGCTTTTCTAAAATCTTAGTCCGCAGCTCTAACCACTCCCTGTGGGATCGATATCTAGGACTCCACTAGAGCCATATATTACTTGAGCGATACGTACACTTGTGTTGATAAGTGTGACTTTACAATTATTGAATATTCATTACGTCCATATTTGTCTTATATTTTAAGCATATAAAAAGTCACTGTCAGTTGCCAAACAATGCATTCCAGGAGTGCGACACTGCAGGGTGTCAGTAACCTTCCGACAAATGGACGACAGCAAAATGCCGCACGGATTTCAGCCGGATCCAGAACTGGAGGAACTACTACCTTATGCGCTATGAGAGAGTTGCACCTCTAGGTACATGCAAAGGGAACTCTTGTCCTGTAGCGTGGCTTTGACGGTCAGCTCTATCAGGAGCTCGTCATAGCAGGAACATATAGTCAGAGGATTCCTGTCTCCTTTTCCACACTACAGTAATGTGATATGTATCAAAGATGCTCAACCTATAATGTGTACTTGACATGAGATATTTTGGATGTACTTTGATGCATTTTGCATATTGTACCTTTTGAGGCATTGGTCGACACTTGATCTGTAACATTTTGTTGGAGTAGATTAATGATGTTTTTTTTTTCAGAAATGTGTCTTTTTGTCAATTGCCTTTTGTGCGATGGATGGAAGCCACGAACCACACGTATGGTTCANCAGAAATGTGTTTTTTGTCAATTGCCTTTTGTGCAATGGATGGAAGCCACGAACCACACGTATGGTTCAAAACTACAACGAACAAAGAACAAAATGACAAACAAAAAATTTAACGATAATAAAATTTAAACAGAAATAACAAATAAACAAACAACAAAACAACTCTCTTTTGAAAATTCAACCAACTAAAATCAAATTTTGAAAGAATGTTTTGAAAAATTAAATAAGATAAAAACAACAAGAAAAGAAAATAAATATGCTGAGTGGATTCTCTAGATTTTGGAGTTTCTTACTCTTTGCTCGCGGAACACAACTATCTTTGTCTGCTCTAATTTTCTTCACATCTCTGCGAAATTTCACATTCTGCGCAAAAAAAACTCACAAATTTTCACAAATCCTCTTCAATAATGTCAACATTTACATACAACACATGTCATTAAATTAAACACTACAAACTTTGTAAAATTCTCATTTTAGAATCAGTCCCTAATGTCTGATTCACTATTTTTGAGGTCGGTCCTTACCTTTTGACACTTTCTTTTGAGATTGAGCCTTACACTTCAATTCTCATTTTTGAATCAGTCCTTAATTTATGATTCACCCGTTTGAGGTTGGTCCTTACCTTACGACGCTCTCTCTTGAGATTGATCATTACCTTTCAACTCTCATTTTAGAATCAGCCCCTAATTTCTAATTCACTACTTTTGAAGTCGGTCCTTACCTTCTGACTCTCTCTTCTGAGATTGATCCTTACCTTCAATTCTCATTTTTGAATTAGCCCCTGATTTCTGATTCACCCTTTTGAGATCAGTCCCTACCTTCTGACTCTCTCTCTTGTAATTGATCATTAACTTTCAATCCTTATCCTGGAATCTGTCCCTAACTTCTGATTCCTCTCTTTTCATAATTGGTTCTTAACTTCTGACCCTCTTCTAAAATTATTACCAGAGTTTTAAATCCCACCCCGGGGTTAGCACTCACACACTGACTCCCATCTTCTATAAATTCCTGAAATCTGATAACTCAAAACCCACTATCCAATCCCCAGTAAGAGTCCCTACTTCTTGAATTTGATCAGATATTCACTTGTTATATTCAAATAACACACACAAACCTACACCCCTTCAATGTCTCGTGACTTAGGAGCTTATATTGGTTTTTTTGAGCTCATCGATCAACGCTAATACGCGCGGTGTGCTTGCCCAGCACACCACATCTATTGGGGGTCCATTTGTTGACCTCACTTTTGGTTGAGATCTAGTTTTTCCTTTTTAGTAGCCTGAGGTCTAGCCATAGGACTTCCTGTTGATTATTCCTAGAAAACTAGTAAAGGAACCCTCACCATTAGAAATTCTAAACTCCTCTTTACTCAACTTGAAGTTCTACATATTGGTCCTAACCTGTAGAACTTAGTAGGTGGGGTCACTATGGGGGAACTCAAGAAGAGTTCTTATAGGACTGTTGGATCTTAGGGTTGGCTTTGGGTGTTGGTCTAGAGCTAAGGTACTCACCAGTAATCACCTCACTCACAACCACTCACAAGCACAAACCAAAATTTCTTGACTTTGATCCCTTAATCCATTGGTAAACTCATGTATTTGGTCCCCTAAACCCATTAGCCCTGGGCTAAGGTTTAGCTAAGACAAGTACATAGAGGACCAAACAGGGTTTCCATTGGTCCATAGCTCATTTATGGTGGTTAGCTCCCCAATTCTGCCAAAAAATACCTAAATACCCTTGAAACACTAAGTTTGGCCAAAATTCCCAAATTTACCCAAAATACCTAAATTTGTTCAAAAGTCATTTCAAACCTTTTAAAAATACCCAAATTACCCAAAATCACTAAAAATTGCAAATTACCAAATTCCTTAGCCAAAAATTCCAAAAATTCCCAAAATACTCCAAATATTCCCAATTTCACTTTTCTCCTACCACATGACTTAATTTGGCCAATTTGACCATTTTGACAAAAGCCCCGAAATTGTCTTTAAAGGTCTAATTTCCCCAAATCGACTTCAAATGTCCGTTAAATTGGTCCCCATTTCCCTCAATTTTAATCCTAAACTCAAATTCACCTTTCATATGACCAATCTAAATCAAATCCAAGCTCAATTGGCCCATGCTTTTAGCCTAATTTTGATCCAAATCAAAAGCCCCAATTTTGGCCACATGACCTAGTCTCACCCAATTAAACTTATGGCCCACTCAATTTTCCATAATTTATGTTGAAAACTCTTCTTAACATTCCCATACATCAAACATGACCTTTAATTGGCCTTGGTAAAGCCTCAAATTCATTTAATTTTGATTTAAGTCCAAAAGCACCAAATTTTTGCCCCAAATTGGCTATGCCTCCAAAATTTACCAAATTGATTGCCATAACCCCAAAATTGACACCCAATTTAAGTTGAAAACTCTTTATGATGTTCCTATTGACAATTTTTAACAATCAATTTGGACTTAGCCCAAGGCTAGCCCAATCAAGACCAAAGTCTCGCCCAACATGCCCAAAATGACCAAATCACAAAAATCCTTCAAATTGACCCTCTAATTGAACTCAAAATTAGTTCAAACCTTCACAAAAAATGTTCATTACAATCATATACATCAAATGCATCAATAAATTGGGTCAATTGACATGGCTAGCCTAGCCCAAACCTAAGTCTTAATCATTTGAACCCACATTAGACCCAAGCACTAAATTTAGCCAAAGCACCCCAAGGCCACCAAATTAATGACTCCACAGCCATTAGTTAGATACTAGTGACCAAGCTAAAGCCTATAAAGCCGCCTAAGCTAAGCCATGTACCAAAGGTCTCCTAAATCAAAGGATTTTGATTCCATATTTGCTTAAACCTTGGATATTTTTGCCAAAACTAAACCTCAACTCATTTAATTGCTTTGACATATTCCCCTAGCTCAACTGACCACCTAGCCACCTCTCATGGCCTGGTCGGTCAGTCTAGTGACTGAAAAACATAAAAACCATGAGCCACCCCATGGAATCAAACCCATTTCAAACCCAGAGGCCACCTCATCCAAATAAAATGTTAGAGCCTCTCTGCCCTCCACCTAAGCATCATTTTTCACCCCCCTAATTTGCCATGATAGCCACTCTTAAGCTTTTTTTATAAAAGCTTCCCTTCCACGGCCATGGAAGGAGAGTTGAAATTTTCTCAGAAAGACCCTTGCAAATTCCTCCCAGAAACTCTTTGAGAACTCCTCAGCTTAAGCTAACCACCTTCCCCCACTAATTCTCACTGTGGAAGCTCAATTTTGAGCTCAAAATTCAGCCAAAAATAAGGACAGAGCTCACCACACCTCCACAGTACATCAAAATTAAATTAAATTCACCCACACCTTCACCACAATGAAAGAAGGAGAAGCCCCATTAAATCCCCCTTCCATAGAGAGCCTAGCATAGCTATAGACCAACACCTGAAATTGAGCTTGGTCGAATTCATACCTAGACCTTTCACCATAGTAAGAGGCTTAATCCCTGGCTTCCTTGGACCTCCACAAATGTACCGAGCACCTCTGATTGAAGCTTCCCTTCTAAAAAAAAAGGTATTGAACTTCTCCTCCTCCAAAACCTATTTTGATTCTCCATTTGATTAAGCTTAATTTAATTGGATGATTACCATATGGATGTGTTTGTCTCACTTAGACGAGTCCATAAGATCAAACCCCATGAGATTTGGTTGAGTCTAGAGAGAGATCTTAAGGTTTTAGAGTGGAAACTTCTCGGATTAGCCTATTTGGGGACAATGACGGGGAGCTGTTCGATCGCGCGTTTATCTCATCAAAGGACGAGATGAAGCCGGGCAGCGCTTTGGTTCATAAAGTGCGAGCCGAGTCAGCGGCTACGTGGATGACGACATCCAACTAGAGCGCGCCAGACATATTTTTGGAGCCGCCTAGGATCTAGTTAGCGCCGTGCTTTTAAATAGATAAATAGAGTATTGTCTTATTTAAATAAATAGCCCTAACTTCAAAACTTTATATCTTCGTGTAGAAAAATCATAGAAATAAAATAAAAACACCCTAGTGCTCAGTAAACAGAGGAGAACAATGTGAAAATAGTTTGAAGTTTATTTGATGCAAATTTTATTTTTAGTTAAATATATATTATTTTGAGTCTTTTAATTCTTTATGCATGAAGACATTTCACCATGGCTTGATATTTTAGCATGTAATTTTTCCAAAGTCAGATAAGATATCTAGACATAGATCCATATTTTTCAAGCATATGTCTATTATTTGTATAAATTAATCATAATAATTAGCATTTTGCTTAAAAAATCTAAGAAAATTTTTATAGGTCTACTATGGCCAGAGAACAACTTGAAAAATATTTCATCAGCCAAGTCATTTAAAATGCACCTAATCTTTACAAACCGTAAAACACAAAGATAACTAATTTTTGGAAATACAAAAATTAAAATGACTTGATTTTTGATCTCCACTGTGGTTTAAGACTCAGAGAACTCCCCATATAAATTTCAAAATATTTTGAACTCATTTGGTAACTCGAATTGATTTTCTAATTTAAATGACATTTTTGACGCTAAAATGATTTTTAGTAATCAAAATATAACTGAAAAATTACGAAAACTAGTTTTTGGAGTTCTCTGTGATCAGAAGAATTTTCTAAAAATAAAATGGTGTTTAAAATAAAAACTTCATTTTTACCCAATTTTTTAATATTTAAAATAATTAAAAAGGGATAAAAATCACAAAAGTAATAAAATTTATAAAAATGTTCTAAATTGTTTTCTAAGCATTTAGGAAAAATTAAATTATTTTTCTGGACTTTCTAAATGAAGATATTGAATTTTAAAACTTAAAATAATTTTTAAAGGCTAAAAAATGGATTTTCACCATAATAATTCTAATAAATAAAAAAAATCAGAAAAATGTAAAATTTGCTTCTCTAGGTTCTCTCACAATAGGGAGATTTTTCAAAAATATAAAA
>JXCR01134590.1:0-25985 GCA_002079205.1 Phalaenopsis hybrid cultivar
CTGAGACAATACCAGCCCGGTTCTTACATGTTCTCACAACAAATTTTAACATTTGGATTGGTAAAATCAAGAAGTAAATGAAGTGCATGAATTTAAATCTTCACAAATTTTTTCAACATTAAAGATCAATACTCTCCACAACTTCCATCCAAAACATAATTACTTATCATTTTAAAAAAATAAAGAAAACTACTCAGAATACATTGAGAAAATAAAACCACACTTTAGTTTAAAAGTAGAAATCATTGCCAAACCACTAAGAAGTCTCTTTAAAGATCAATACTCTCCACAACTTCCATCCAACACTTAATTACTTATCATTTTAAGAAGAAAAAAACTGCTCAAAATCTACGGAGAAAATAAAACCACACTTTAGTTTAAAAGAAGAAATCATTGTCAAACCAACAACAAGTCGATTAAAAACCAAAAGTAGTCTAAAACAAAAAGATAAAAACTTATCTCAAGTCCTCCACCAAACTCTTGAAGTTCCATTGAACCTCTTCTCTTTTACAATCATCAACAATAAGTCTCAATTAAAACCAAAAGTAGTCTAAAATAAAAGATAAAAACTTATCTCAACAATAACAAGTCTCAATTAAAATCAAAAGTAGTCTAAAACAAAAGATAAAAACTTATCTCAAGTCCTAAGTCTCAATTAAAACCAAAAGTAGTCTAAAACAAAAAGATAAAAACTTATCTCAAGTCCTCTCCCATTTCAATTAAAACCAAAAGTAGTCTAAAACAAAAGATAAAAACTTATCTCAAGTCCTCCACCAATCTTGAATTTCCTTTGAATCTGTATAAAATAAAAAGATAAAAACTTATCTCAAGTCTTCCACCAAACTCTTGAAGTTCCTTTGAATCTCTTCTTTTACAATCACTCAAAACAAAATAAGAAAAAAGATAAAGTAAATAAAAAGTGGTTTCCTGGAAATCTCTCCGAACTAACTCCCTAGAAAAGAACTTTCAAAACTTGCCAATATTTTCAGAACTTCACACCTTTTTGGACCTTTTCAGGACTTTTTCTAAGTCATCTCTTCTTTATTTTATAGTTTTGCAAGAGGTTCCTTGGGATCTCTTCAAAATGTGTCTTGATTTGATGTATTTGCCCAAGAGACGCATCCTTTCCCAAGAGGTGCCTTGGGATCTCTTCAAAATGTGTCTTGATTTGATGTATTTTCCAAGAGACGCATCCTTTCATGTCCTTGGTGGTTACAACCACCTATTAAGCCAATGGGTGCCTCAAAAACCTCTTTGAAATTTGTGAAAACTGATTTTACTTGTCTAGTAACTATCACTGGCGCTTAAGCGCGGGGTCTCGGCGCTTAGGCACGGCCTTCTCTGTTTAACCGGTGCTTAAGCTCCGGATCTGGCGCTTAGGCGCCAAAACTCTTTTGCATAATTTTTCACATTTTTGCTCTAAATTTGATCCTTTTTCACTCCTTTAATCATTTTTTTCCATTCTTACTTGTATCTACAAGAAAAATACAAAAATACCTTCCATTAAAGCGCAATATCGCAAAAATAGGTATAAAAATGTGTCTTAAAACACTATATATTTTAAGTGTATCAAAATCCCCCAAACTTAAAATGTTACTTATCCTCAAGTGACATTTAAATTTTTAAAAACCAAATATATATGATATGTATATGAGTTTCTTTAAGAGTTACTAAAATTTAGATTTAGAAATATAGTAGTCCAACTTAGAAAAAATAATTAGTAAATGAGACCAACTTAAAGTTTGAAAATTTTTAATGTTAAGAACTATGAAATAATGAGTTCCTATCTAATTCAGAAATATTGTAAGTTCTCTAAATTTAGATTTTAGTTATTTTATTTTCTCTACCTAAAAACTTTTATTAAAAATAATTTTACTTACTATATTATATTTATAAGCTTAAGATTTTATGAAGTCTTTATATTTTAAAAAGATCAAATGTAGAACCAATTTTTTATTAGGCACTAATCCTCAAGCTTCTCCTCCCTTGCATTTCTTTTCTTTTTCCTTTTTTTTTCTTTTTTTTCTTTCCTTTTTTTCTTTTTCAGGCAAAGATTATTATTTTTGGATAGGCCTTTAATGATTTTCAATTCCACTTTTCCTTTCCTAAAGTAAAGTCTTGATATAAAACTTTTACTTATAAATATAATAATAGTTTTGAAAATCATTGTAATAAAAAAAATTTAAGTAATAAAAATAAAGTCTAAATTATCTAAATTTTTCAAAAATACAATTTTTTTTACTAAAGATAGTCACTTATATTAATCACTATATTAAAAGATTTTAACTTAAAGTTTTTCTTCATTACTTAAAATTTTAACTAAATTTTCTTACTCATTTCTAAAATCAAATTTTACTTCCCTAATATAACTTCGTACACATAAACAATTTTTCTTTTAAATTCAAATTCATTTGTAGCTCATTTGAGAACAAATAAAATTCAAGTTTTGAAAATGTTTTTCATCCCTCTCCTAAACTAAATTTTTTTAAACAAATTAAACAGTTTAGCATCAGATAATTATATAAGAATGAAATAACATTCTAACAGAAATTTTTACATCCTAATTATACAAGTATAAAACTAAAGATAGGAGTAAAATTAATTTTAATCAAATTTTCTAACATTTTATTGTAGTTTAACATGTAGAGATTCAATAGACTTCTAAACAGTGGACATAAAAGCAAACAACACACTAACATGATAAAAAAAAATACAGGATAGCAGTTTCTCAATTTTAAAATTAAGATCTAAGCTAGCAAGATTTTTAACTTTAAAAAAAGACATGGAATTAGGTTAAGTTATAAACTAACCAATCCACAGTATTAAAAGCAAAAACAATTACTACCCTAAAATTTTAAAAATAAAATACTATCACAACAATCACAACAACAGTGAAACATAAAAATTCAAAACACAACATAAAACATAGTCCACAACATCACATAACAGCATCTGTAGTAGTACTGCATCATAAAGTCCATAACAAAACACAAACATAACAATACATCAAACCAAATCAAGTCCAGCACATCATCTCTCATCTCTACTCCTCTCCACTCTCAGAATACTATACCATTTTTATTTAGGCTCATAGTCAGGATAATGAGGATATTGAGGAAATACTACTCTTGGGTCACCTCTAATCAGGCCCTCTAGAGCTGGGCATAATTTCTCTTCAAATTCACTCTTTCTCCTATTATACTTACTTGTATGCTCAGCAAAATGTTCTAGATTTTGAACTTTATCAGCAATAAAGTGGATATGAGTCATCATCTTCTGTAATAACTGCTCTTGAGTCTCAGTTGACTCACCTCGAGATGTAGAAGCACGTGAAGCAGATGGTCTTGATGAAGATGCAGCAAAGGTAGATGCAGCAGACGTCTCTAATCCATAGCTCTTGGAAAATCCTCCTCTCCAGCCAAAAATTGAATGCTCCAAATAAGTACTCACATTCACTTTCATAATGGGCTTCAGAGGCAACATAACTTCCTCCCAACTATCATACTTTACTTTAACCTGCTCGCATAACGAAAATATCAAGGAAGTAAATCCTATACCTACAGTAGTAGCGGCAGCAGCTGAACTGATGATAGTGTGATAGATCAAAGCCCCTATGTTGATGGGCTTTCCCTCCTGAATACAATAATTCAATGTCGCTCTCTCTTTGGTCACTTCACTGAGATGATTTGTAGGAAGCAGACAAGCATATATAAAATAGTGTCAAGCCTTTGATGGTGCATACAACTTTGACGTTAGAAAATTTACTCTCCTCTCATTTGTAATCTTCCAAAGTCCTCTTCCAACAGTCAAATAAGATATGATCTCGTCCAATTCCGCTTCCATAGGACTATAATTTGCATAAAAACACAAAGTCTTCAGAGGTAAATGACAAAACAAGTTGATTACCTCCAGAGTAAAAGGTACCAACTTCCTTCGAACCATAACTCGATCGTCCTCAACCTCTGGGATATTTGCATAAAACTCCCTCACAATAGAAATTACAGCGACAACAGAGGAACAACAGAACTATTCCCAGTGTTGATGGACTATCAGGTCTTCCACTTCTCCACATGGACTCTTAAAACATCGCTTCTGAATCAATTTTCATGACTGTAGAGCATCACTATATCGATCCTGAGCTTTTGAACTGACAAATTTGCTTGAATCAAATGGGCTCTTTCCTTTACTCCTTTTCATTCTTGGTGACATTTTACAAATTTGATAAATTCCAAAAATAACTTTAAAAATCAAGTTTAAATCACTAAACTTAACTTTCAAAGGAACTAACTAAACTTCCCAAGCAATTTCCATAGATTTTTCTTCACTTTTCATCATGAATAGTAAATTTTTGAAATCTTCCAAACGTGCAAAAAAATAGTGAAAATCTAAAATTTTTGCATAGAAGTAAAGCTCTTACCTTAAGGAACTTTGATCTAGCAAATCTCACTCGAAAATCCAAAATTTTTGCATAAAAGTAAAGCTCTTACCTCAAGAAACTTGGATATAGCAAATCTCACCTGATTCCACCAAGAAATCTCCAAATTTCGCTTGCCCTAGCCCTCAAAATCGTGAACTCGAGTTGGGGAAGACGATAGGAGTCATTAAAAATGGCATTTTTGGACCAAAAATTTACTTTAACCGTTTGAAAACTGGCTTTCGTGAACCGACGCTTAAGCGAGGGTAAGTGGCGCTTAGGCGCCTGCCTCTCGGGTTGGCTCGCGCTTAAGCGCAAGATATGGTGCTTAGGTGTCGGTGCACAATTTTTGAAATTTTTAATTCTAAGTAAAATGCACTATTAGCTTAAGTAAACCACCCCTAAATGGTCTCATTGCACTTAAATGACTATTTTTACTTCCTATAAGTCCCTTCTCTCTCAAAATTCTCCAAAATAATTAATTCAATTTGAGGCTAAAAATTACACAAATTTTCACAAAAATAAATTTATATTAATTTAAAAACAAGTACAAACAAATTTAACACTTAGTTCTCTCTCTAAATAGTCTTGGATGAGAAAATTTTCCTAAGTACAAAACCTTTACAATTAAACACATAAGTGACACAAACACTAAACACAAGACATAAAAACTAACACACTTAAAAACATGACTCCAAACACACAATTCCTAACACTTAACTTAATGTCACTCTTCATTAGAAGGAACGAATTCTTGTCTCTCAGTAGTCTCTCCAAGAATATAGAGTTGATAAAACGGGCGGTGGTGACGAGCTCTAATAATATCATCTTCGATCCACTTGTGCTTATGGAACATGGCCTTATCTGCTTCCTCTACATAACTGGTATGGCTAAATTGCATCTCAAGCTGCCACCCAATATGTTCTAGATGAGCATGCACTTCAAGCACCTTAGTCTCTAATGCAGATATAGTATTCTCCATCTGGTTGATCTTCTCCGATATCCCTTCAATACTAACAATTATGAAACCGTTGTACATATCATGTGCACTTTGACTAATGAACTTCTTTCTCATGGCTTCTTCCTTCTTCTTCAAATCCATCTCCCAAGAAGATATTTTGTCTAAATCTATCTCTTTCTTAGACTTTTAGGGCTAAAAATAATCCAAGGTGAAATTGCTTCACAAACCCCTTCTATTTATAGGCCTAATTCCCTCTCATAACTTCTAGGCACGACTAGAAACTGCCAAGACACATTTATTCCAACTAAATTACAGTTGCACCTTCTAGAAATCAAAATTTTCACATGTGATCAAATTGCCTCGTTTAAGCGCCGAATCTGGCGCTTAAGCGCCAGTGCACATTTTTGCACCAGTCAACTTAACGTCCAAATTCTCATTCTAACATGTCTAGGTCACTAATAAAGTCTAAAAATCATTACTATCACATAATAAACTCAAAAATACTACCCCAAATTTCTTAATCAGACTCAAAACAATAATCAAAGCAAAAATACATTCATAAATATGAGTTGCCTCCCACAAAGCACTTGGTTTTACATCGTCAGTCCGACGTAACCAGTGCTCATTCTGGTTGACCCAACATCATTCCATCATTATATTTATGTTGATCCCCAATATAATAAGTTTTCAGTCTATGTCCACTCACTTTAAAAATTTTCTCAGGATTAGGATCTTTAATATCCACAGCTCCATAAGGATAAACTTTTATTACAACAAATGGGTCCATCCACCTGGACTTAAGTTTTCCTGGAAATAATCTTATCCTTGCATTATATAGCAAAACTTTTTGCCTTGGCTAAAAATTTTTAGAAAGAATCTTTTGATCATGCCACATTTTTATCTTTTTATTATAAATCTTAGCACTCTCATAAGATTCATTCCTTATCTCTTCAAGCTCATTTAATTGTAACAAGCTTTTCTCACCAACATCTTTTAAATTATAATTGAACTCTTTAATAGCCTAATATGCTTTATGCTCAAGTTCAACTTGTGGACAAGCTTTCTCAATGGCAAGCTTTCCCAAATATTAGCCTATATGGGGACATTCCTATAAGAGTTCTATATGCAGTCCTCAGTTTGACTGACCAATCCATTTTTGTTGGATTCACAGATTTTTCCATAATTCTTTTAATTTCTGATTAGATAATTCAGCCAATACACTTGTCTGAGGATGATAAGCAGTAGATATTCTATGATTTATATGATATTTCTTTAATAACAGACTGGATAATTCAGCCAAACCATTTGTCTGAGGATGATAAGCAGTAACAATCTTATGATTTATATGATATTTCATTAATAACTTCTCCATAATGGCATTTATGAAATGACTACCCCCATCAGTAATGATAACACTTGGCATCCCAAATCTACAACATTTTCAAAAATTTTGTAACACTTTGAGCATCACATCGAAATAAAGCAACAACTTCTATCCATTTAGATACATAGTCCACAACTAACAAAATATATAAATTTCTGAAATATGGTATAAATGGTTCCATGAAATCTAATCCCCAAACATCAAATGTTTCAACTTCTAACATATAATTGAGGGGCATCTCATTTCTTCTAGAAATATTGCCTACTAATTAACTTCTATCATAAGTTTTGATATAAGAATTAACATCTCTAAAAATTGTAGGACAATAAAATCCAGATTGTAGAATTTTATATGTTGTTTTATCAACAACAAAATGTCCCCCAACATTAGAATTATGACATATTTGGATAATTTCATAAGTTTCTTCTAATGGTACACATCTTCAAATGATTAGATCCTTTCCTTATTTTATATAAAATGGGTCATCCCAAAAATAAGTGCTTAGCTTCAGAAATAAATTTCCTCATTTATTGGTATGTCATTCCATTGGGTTTAAGATCACTAACAATATAGTTCACAATGTCGTTGAGTATGTCATTCCATAGGGTTTAAGATCACTAACAATATAGTTCCCAATGTCGGCATACCACGTACAATGTCGGCATACCACGGAACACGCCACTTATTTACAATGAATAATTTTTCATCTGGAAAATGTTCATTAATTACTTTTTCAAAATAGAGTGGTTTTTCTAATTCAAACCTGAACAAATGATCAGCAATTTGATATTCAGTTCCCTTCCGATCTACTATTTAAAAATCAAATTCTTTTAAAAGAAGAATCTATCTTATAAGTCTCAATTTAGTATCCTTCTTTTTCATTAAGTACTTAATAGCAGAATGATCTATATGCACTATACAATGAGTTCCAATAAAATTAGATCTAAAGTTATTAAAGACATATACTATTGCTAATAACTTTTTTCAGTTGTTGTACAATTAATTTGAGTTTCATTAAGAGTTTTATTAGCATAGTAAATAACTTTTAAAATTTTATCAGTATAATTAATTTGAGTTTCATTAAGAGTTTTACTAGCATAGTAAATAACTTTGAAAATTTTAGTCCTAAGACAGTTATAATAGGATAATCACTTGCATCACACATAAGTTTAAAAGGTTTTTCCTAATTTGATGAAACTATAGTTGGTGCAATGATTAATTTTTCTTTTAATATTGTAAAAGCTTTTAGGCATTCCTCATCAAAATTGAAAATTGCATCTTTCTCCAGTAAATGGCATAAATGCTTAGCAATCTTAGAAAAGTCCTTAATACATTGCTTGTAGAATCCAGCATATCCTAAAAAACTCCTAATTTCCCTTACATTTGTTGGATAAGGTAAATTAGCAATCACTTGAATTTAGCAGGATCTACTTCCATACCATTTTTCTTGATATTTGATGACCTAATATAATTCCTCCTGCTACCATAAATTGACATTTTTCCTAATTAAGAACTAAATGATAACCTAATACAATTCACCCCTGCTACCATAATCTGTCATTGTTTCCTAGTTAAAAACTAAATTTGTTTCTTCACATAAGAACTTTAGATAAATGTTCTAAACATGAGTCAAATGAAGTTTCAAATACTAAAAAGTCGTCCATAAAGACTTCAATCCCTTTATCAATTAAATCACAAAAAATTGTCAACATACATCTTTGAAATGTAGCAGGGGCATTACATAAACCAAAGGACATTCTTCTAAAAGCAAAAGTACCATAAGGATTGGTAAATATTGTTTTCTCTTTAACCTTGAGAGATATTTGAATTTGGTGATAATTGGTATATCCATCCAGAAACAAAAGTATTTATGCCCAGCTAGTCTATCCAGCATTTGATCTAGAAAGGGTAGTGGAAAATGATTTTGATCTAGAAAGGGTAATGGAAAATGATCTTTCCTAGTGGCAAGATTTAATTTTCTATAAAATCTAGAAAGGGTAGTGGAAAATGATCTTTCCTAGTGGCAAGATTTAATTTTCTATAATCAAAATCCAGCATTTGATCTAGAATGGGTAATGGAAAATGATCTTTCCTAGTGGCAAGATTTAATTTTCTATAATCAATGCATATTCTCTATAAAGGGTAGTGGAAAATGATCTTTCCTTGTGGCAAGATTTAATTTTCTATAATCAATGCATATTCACCACCCTGAACTGTGTCTAGTAGGTATTAACTCATTATGCTCATTCACAGTTACAGGTACTCCTCCTTTCTTAGGAATGTATTATCTCATTATGCTCATTCACAGTTACAGTTACTCCTCCTTTCTTAGAAACACAGTGAATTGGACTAACCCATGCACTATCTGATATAGGGTAGATAATTCCACAATCTAACCACTTTAAAAGTTCTTCCATAACAACCTCTTTCATAACAGGACTTAATCTCCTTTGTGGATCAGCCCTGGGTTTGCAGTTTTCTTCCAGATTAATTCTATGCATATAAATTGAAGGACTGGTTCCTTTAATATAAGCAATTGTCCATCCGAAGGCTTTCTTAAAATTTTTCAAAATTTTCATCATCCTTTCTTCTTCTTACTTTGTTAATTTCAAGGAAATTATAACAGGTAAAGTAGAGGAATCTCCTAAAAAGGAATGATTTAAATGTTCACAAAGTAAGTTAAACTCAATTTCTGGAGGTTTTTCAATAGATGGAAAAAATGAATTATCTTTGTCTATCATGTCCAAAATTTCAAAACTTTCTTGAACATAACTTGATTCTTCCTTAAAAAGGTTTACACATTGATCTAGCTCCTCTTCTTGCTCGTGTTCCAAATCTTTTTCTTCAGATTTTTTTTCATAGTAGTCTTGAAATGACATTCGCTCAGATATATTATAACATCCATTCTATAGCATTCATCATCTTTACATTTTGTAGGGTATTTCATTGATTTCAAAATGTTAAAAGTAACAGTTTGATTATTGACGTGCATTATTAATTCCCCTTTTTGCACATCTATAATTGCTCTTCCTGTGGCTAGGAAAGGTCTCCCCAAAATGATAGGTATCTCTTTATCTTCCTCCTATGGTTAGGAAAGGTCTCCCCAAAATGATAGTTATCTCTTTATCTTCCTCCATATCTAGCATAAGAAAGGTCTCCCCAAAATGATAGGTATCTCTTTATCTTCCTCCATATCTAGCACAATGAAATCAATAGGAAAGATAAATTAATCCACTTTCACTAGGACATCCTCTATAACTCCTTTAGGATAGGTTATTGAACGAGCTGCTAATTGCAGAGTTACAGTAGTAGGGGTTTTTCTCCTAATCTCAATCTTTTAAATATTGATAATGGCATAAGGTTAATGCTTGCACCTAAATCAAATAAAGCTTTCCCATAAAATTTGTCTCCTATTGCACATGGAATTGTAAAGCTACCAAAATCTTTAAGCTTTTTAGGAAGTTTCTTCTGAATTATAGCACTATACTCCTCACTAAGTGCAACAGTCTCATTATCTTCAAACTTCCTTTTTTTATTGAGAATATCCTTCATAAACTTTACATAGCTTTGCATTTGTTCTAAGGCTTCACCAAATGGAATATTGATTGTAAGCTTCTTAAATATTTTCAGAAATTTTGAAAATTGCTTATCCAACTTATGTTGTCGAAGTCTATGAGGAAATAGATGTTGTGGTTTTTCTAAATCAATTTTTGGTGGAGAAATAGGTCTTTCAAAATCTTTCGGAGCATCCGCTTTTGATTCTTCAATTTCTTCTCTCTCTACTTCAATCTCTTTTTGAACTTTACCTTCTAACTCTCTTCTGCTTCTAAGTTGTACTGCTTTAACTTGCTCTTTATTATGGTCTTTTGGACTAAGAAGTGTTCCTTAAGATCTATTACTTAATGAACTTGTGATTTGCCCAAGTTGATTCTCAATATTTCTAATTGTAGCTCCTTGACTTTGTAATTGATTACCCGTTTATAACACCACTTCTTCTATATACAACTTCTTATCCCTAAATTGTGTATTATTGTTGATTCCTACAAGAAAAGTAGATATATAATTATTATTCCCTTGGTTGTTCTAGTTTCCCAATGGGTTTACTTGGTTGTTCCCCCGTTGCTGATTATTACCACCTGAATTGTTATTCCAATTAAAGTTGGGATGGTTCTTCCAAACTAGGTTATAATAATTGGAATATGGGTTATTCTGCTTATTATTTATGGCATTCAAAGTCTCTAATTGGATATGGGTTATTTTGCTTATTATTTATGGCATTCAAAGTTTCTAATGATGCTTGAGAATCTAACCTAATGAATTTTCATTAATCATGAAAATTGGTTGAGAAAATTTCATTCTAAATTGGTCTAACTTCCTTGAAATTGCAGCAACTTGATTTGCTAACATAATAAAGGCATCAGTTTCATGAATATTGGCTACTTTCTTTGGATTCACCCTCTCAGAAGGCCATTAAAAAATATCGGTAGCCATCTATTTAATTAAAGCATAAGCGTCATGAAATGGTTTTGACATCAATGAACCACCAGCAACGACATCGATAATAGATCTAAGAGAACCAATTAATCCATTATAAAATGTTTAAATTATTAACCGTCTGGTATAGCATGGTGAGGAAACTTTCATAAGAGTTCTTTAAATTATTCCCATGTTTCATAAATAGATTCCTCTTCAAACTGATTAAAAAATGTAATATCATTTCTAAGCTTCGTAGTTTTTTATGGTGAGAAATATTTAGCAAGGAATTTTTGTGTTAAATCACCCCAAGTTCTGATAGATCCAGGTGTGCTAAGAAATTCAACCACATCTTAGCTTTATCCCTCAGTGAGTAAGGAAATAACTTAAGTCTTATGGCATCATCTGAAACACCACGTATTTAAATGTAGCACATAATTCTAGAAAATTGGTAAGATGTAAATTTGGATCTTCAGTTAATGACCCACAAATTGATTATTTGATACCATTTGGATAATAGCCGGTTTAAGCTCAAATGAATTAGCCACTACAGTAGGTTTTTGAATACTACAATGAAGTTGATCTACATTAGGTTTGGCATAATCTCTTAAAGTTCTAAACTCTTGATGAATTTCAGCATTTTGATTATTTTGGTTTGCCATTTCTTTTTTTTTTTTAGATTTTTCAAGATTTCTAATTTTTTGCTTTTTTTGATTTTTCTAATAGTTCTTTCTAATTCAAAATCGTATGGCTCTAGTCCTTCAGAACCTGGATTGGTCAAATCAAGAAGTAAATGAAGTGCATGGATTTGAATCATCACAACATCTTCCAACATTAATGATCAATACTCTCCATAACTTCCATCCAAAACTTAATTATTTATCATTTTAAGAAGAAAGATAAGGAAAACTACTCAGTACTTCCATCCAAAACTTAATTACTTATCATTTTAAGAAGAAAGATAAAGAAAACTACTCATATCCATGGAGAAAAAATAACCACACGTTAGTTTAAAAGAGAAATCATTGTCAAACCAACTACAAGTCTCGATTAAAACCAACAGTAGTCTAAAACAAAAAGATAAAAAACTTATCTCAAGTCCTCCAACAAACTCTTGAAGTTCCTTTGAATCTCTTCTCTTTTACAATCACTCAAAACAAAATAACAAAAAAGATAAAGTAATTAAAAAGTGGTTCATGAAAATCTCTCCGAACTAACTCCCAAGAGAAGAACTTTCAAAACTTGCCAATACTTTCAGGACTTCACACCTTTTCGGACCTTTTCAGGACTCTTTTATATGTCCTCTCTTCTTACTTTTATAGCTTTCCAAGAGGTTTCATGGGATCTTTTCAAAATGTGTCTTGATTCGATGTAATTTTACCAAAAGACGCATCCTTTCATGATAATTTTCGTCCATGGTGGTTACAACCACCTATTAAGCTAATGGAACCTCTTTGAAATTTGTAAAAACCGATTTTACTCATCTAGTAATTGCCATTGACGCTTAAGAGTGGGGTCTCAACACTTAGGTGCGGTCTTCTCTGTTTAATCGGTGCTTACGCGCCGGATCTGGCGCTTAGGCGCCAAAACTCTTTTGCACAATTTTTCACCTTTTTGCTCAAAATTTGATCCTTTTCACTCCTTTAAGCATTTTTTCATTTTTACTTGTATCTGCAAGAAAAACACAAAAACATCTTCCATTAAAGTGGAATATCTCAAAAATAAGTATAAAAATTTGTCTAAAAATACTATATATTTTTAGGCGTATCATGTAGGTTTGGCTTTGGACTACCAGCATATGGACGAAAGAGCTAGGACACATTTTGACCTTGACTTACTACAACTTCAATTAATAAACCAAGGATTGTTATTATACCTCGTCAATCAAAAAGAGCTCAAGGACGAGACACCTGTCATAGAGTTCACAAGAACAATATCACCTCATGGATGAACAAAAATCTGACAATCACAAATGAAAGTTCAGTATTGGAAAACTAAAATCAGTAGTGACAACTACAGCTCCAGGACTTGCAAAAGCATCCATAACTGGCATCAACAAACTGAAGTTGGGACTTACCCGTTCTCAAAGGCAGAATCACAATAAGTGATTGAAATGGCAGGAAGAGAGACAACAGCGAGACAGGAGACAAAAGGAGAACAACACCATCAAGTTTGAATTTCCCACCTCCGAGAGTCTACCTGGTGAAACATATCCTATCTTGGGGATACTAGATTTGGACCCTGAGGAAGGAAATTCGATTGAAAAACTACTTTCACCCTGATTTCATGTATACCAGCTTTAGACTTGGCAGTGCCAGACAAAGAAATTAGTAGAGAGGATACATTTAAAGAAGAAATATGATGAATTTGAGACGTTAAACAACAATATTTCAATCAATTTAAACATATCAGTGGATAAACCATTAATAAACTAGAAGGCATTAAACTGTTCACTAGAGTATTTGATGAAGACGAGCAGGCGACCATCATTGAACATGTGATTGAAGCTCGAGGTTTGGGTCGGGTTGGACGTTTTAAGAAGAGAACTTACTCCGAACCAAACAAGTGGATATGTGGCAAGGGAAGGCTGACCATCTAGTATGGATGTTGCTACAACTATGTTAAAGACAAAAAAGGAAATGCTCCATGAATTCTACGACATGAACAGGTAGACCCAATGCTTACAGTGATGATCCAGATCATCAAGCAGCTCGTCACCTGAGGGATAATGTCATCAAGTTGTATCCCAAATAGTTGTATTATCAATATCTATGATAAGGCGGACTACATCTGGCCTCATATTGATACTCATGACTTTGAAAGGCCTTTTTGCACAATATTGCTGATAAACAGGTGTTCTATCATGTTTGGAAGAGAGATATTAATCATGGGCCTAGGAGAATTTCGAGGATTCCTCTTCCACGGGGGTTGATCTTGGTCCTACAAGGCAATGGAGCTGATATATCCAAACACTGCATTCCAAGTGTAAGTAGACATCGTATCTCAATAACATTACAAAGAATGCAACCAGGAAAACATCCGGATGGATATCTGCCCATTCCAGAACTCGAAGGACTACAACCTCTCGAATTACCATAACCCTATGGATGTCTAAGCACTTGGGGTATTGTCGGCGTTATTTTGGGTTGGTTTGTGGGGAGTTTCCCGTAAGAAGCTATCGGTCAGCGGAATCGAAATCCTGTAGCCCGATTCGGAAGGACGTTGAAGTATGAAATCAAACTGACCTCGTATTTTTCATAGTTTAAAAATGAAAGAACATTGTACCTCAAATTGTGTATCTATCCCGAAGGATAAACACAAGACTTGAGGATGAGGCTCAATCAAATAAACTAAGAAAAGTATGACGTTTGTCTGGTCTGCGAAACCTTTGTATTTGCTGACAAGTTCCCCTATTTAATATGAGAGATTAAATAGGGTTTATATTAAGCTGGGTTCGGACACGCTTCCTATAAGGGTAAGCCCCTATAGTTAATTACATCTTAAATGATCAAAATCACTTAAGAATACTCTCGATGAAAATCAAGAAATATTATTTTCAAGGAATTTCAAAGGGTAGGGCTCTTTAACGAAATCGTACGTAGAGGTGTGAAAGGAGATTGGTTCAAATTTAGAATATTTTTGTAGAATCCAAAGGAGGAAGATCTAGGGGATGTCAGGGATTAAGAGGTGAACCTCGGTGACTTCCCAAGCTATCCTAATGTTTGGCTTCAGTTTTGAAGAGAAATACTTAGGTGTTTCATCCTGCCAATTTTATTAGTTAGGGCTTACATTCGTGTGAAATGATCACACAAATAGCTTGGAAGATGTGAGGATTTAGGTCATGACAAATGACAACCTCGGAATCCTAAGACGAGGTAGGGCTTATATTGTATAGCAGGTCTATGCAAAGGCCTAAAGATAAGGTGAGGATTTACGTTTCATAAGCAAGCAACCTCGAAGTCCTATGGCTTTGTTGTTTAAGTCTAAGGAAGGAAGATTGGTTTAGCTGGGGAAGATAGGTTTTGTTGTTGAAGATGGTCGTGCTGCCCACCATGCTAGCTCCAAGCTTCTTTCCATGATGAGTTTGAGTTTTCTAATGTGTTAAGTTGTAATGTATTTGGTAGTTGTTCACTATGGGCGGCTATTAGGCTCCTTGCTGGAGTAGTTATCATGGAGGACAGTCGGCTGGGCCCCTCCATCGGATCTTGTTCCGCTATCACGTTTTTACCTTTACGTGACACATCGTCTTGAGTGGTCACTCTCAACAGTGAAGGTAATCCCTCCTTTTCTTTATTGCTGACTACATCCATTAGAGGACCCTCGTAGTCCATATCAATCTTGTTTAAATCCATGTTGAAATCTATGATACCTCCTTGTGGCGTCATTTTTTCATTCAATATGAGGTTCCAGCCGTCCTGGAAGGAAAAGATCAGCCTTCGTCCTAACATTTTTCTGGAGACGACAGAAAGAAACATCAGTGGACCGAAGCTTAGCTGGAATAAGAACAAAACAAAGTATCCATTAAAGTAAATTTTAGTTTGTTTTCATGAAAAGGATCACTCATTTTATGTGTGAGCTTCATTTAATTTAATAGAATATTTAAATTTAAAAGTAGAAAAGAGAACGTGTGAAGTTCAAAAATCTTCTCAAAATTTTTATTATATTGAGGTTAATTATAAAATTTGGACCCGGTCATAGACATATGGCCATATAGATAACCATAAAATAATCAAAGTTTCAAAGTTTTAAAGCAAGCAGAGGCAAGCAGAGGCAGGCGACATCAAGCTACGTAATAGGATTTTAGGTATCGTCCATTTATCAGTAACATGGGTCTTGCACCCCGGAAGTCCACTAACTGGTAGGCTCCTCCTGTATAGACCTTCTCAATGACAAATGGTCCCTCCCAAGTTGCCTCAAACATCCCATTTATTTTGCAGCTAGCAAGAATAGGTCTTTTGAGCATAAGCACGAGGTCACCAATTTTGAATGTCCTTGGGCGGACCAATTTGTCATGGGCTTGTACCATCTTTTCATGTTAGAGCTCCAAATGTTGTTGTGCATCCAATCATTTTCCCTCGAGACTCTCCAGTTCTTTAAGCCTGAGTTTTGCGCTTTTTTCTGTTGTGAGTTGGTTGGCAACGACGACTCTGAGAGATGGTGTCTGGATCTCTAGCGGTAGCACGGCCTCGGTCCCGTACACGAGCATTAAAGGTGTACACTGAGTGGGAGTCCTGAAAAGTTGTCTGGTTGCCCACAAGGCTTCTAACAGTTTGTTATGCTAATCCCTTTTATTTTCATCCAGTGTTTTCTTCAAAATCTGTACCAGTGTCTTGTTGAAGGCTTTTGCCGACCCATTTGCTCTGGGATAGTAAATTATAGAGTATCTCTAATCTATCTCATGTCTTCTGACAAAATTGTTGATCTTTGTAATCTTAAAAGTTGTCCCACTGTCAGAGATTATTCTTTGCGGTACTCTGAAACGGTAGACAATTTGGCCTTTGAAAAAATTAAGGACGTGCTGTGTCGTAACCTCATGTAATGGTACTACTTCTGCACATTTGGAGAAGTAATCTGTAGTAGCAAGTATAAACCTTTGTCCTTTGGAAGATG
This sequence comes from Phalaenopsis hybrid cultivar, assembly GCA_002079205.1. NCBI lineage: Eukaryota > Viridiplantae > Streptophyta > Magnoliopsida > Asparagales > Orchidaceae > Phalaenopsis > Phalaenopsis hybrid cultivar. The sequence continues at coordinate 16,843 of JXCR01134590.1, forward strand.
GAGGGTCTATCGGACCTATTATGTATGTGCCCCAACACTCGAATGGCCAAGAGGCAACAGTTGGGTGTAGCACATTCGGAGGCTGGTGTAAGACCACCCCATGCACTTGACATTGGTGACATCTTCTGGCTGTATCCATGCAATCAGACATCATTGTTGGCCAATAATATCTGAGTCTTTTGATCTTTATTTTCATTTTTTGTCCCGACTGGTGAGCGCCACACAATCCGGCATGTACCTCTTTGATAATATTCTGTGTCTCGGCTCTGCTCAAACACCGTAGCCACATTTGTTTGAACGATCTTCTGTAAAGAACATTTCCCACCAGGGCGTAAGACATGGCCCTTCTTGTGATGTGGTGCGCCTCAGACTTGTCCTCCGGCAGCTTTCCGGTATGTAAAATTCTATTAATGGCTTGCGCCAATCTTTGTTGATGTCTGCAGCTGTATTTATTGTTTCTTCTTTTCCAAGCTTGTGTAGAGTTTTGAAGTCATTTCGAGAAAGGACTCATCTTCCTTGCACCACGACTTCGATGGAATCCTCTGGGGGACACGCTATTTCCTTAGCGAGTTTTGCTAGAGCGTCGGCATGGGTATTATCTCCATGAGGAATCCGGTAAAAAGCCACCTCAGGAATCTACTCCAAAAGCTTCATCATATACTAATGGTACTCTGCTAGTCTTGGTTTCAAAATTCTGTATTGTCCGGCGACTTGCCCAATAACAAGTTGAGAGTCACCATAGATGGAAATGTTTTTTATATCCATTGAGATCGCCAACTCTAATCTGGTGATTAAATCTTCATATTCTGCTTCATTGTTGGTGCACGGCTTTGTTAGGTGGTATGAGAACCTCAACATACCCTTATCTGGTGTAATAAAGATCAAACTGATCCCTGCCTTGCCTGGTATAATTGTGTCTGATCCTTTGTCTTTCCTGGCTGATGAAGCACCATCGAAGTACATTTCCCAGCACTGCGCACTAGAAAATTTCATTTGTAGTATTTGTTTGTCTGGTAACTCGTTGTTGAGAGAGGACCCAGCTGGCAGTGGGTGTGCAACGAGAAAGTCTGCTAGTATCTGTCCCTTGATAGCACGGAGGGGAACAAAAGTTATATCAAATTGCAATAAGATCCTTGACCATCTTGCCAAACATCCAGAGAGTGTTGGTTGAGTCATCAAATATTGCGACGGATTGACTTTTGAAATCAGGGTTATCTTATGAGAGAGCATGTAATGTCTAAGTTTTTGGGAGGCAAAAATTAACGACAGACAATGCTTCTCAATAGTGGATATCTTATCTCCATCGGTATTAGACGACGACTCAAGTAGTAGAGCGCATTTTCTTTACCCTCCTTATTGACTTGGGCTAAGAGGGCTCCAAGAGAGTCATCCAAAGTCACGGTATACAGTATCAACAATTTCCCTGGGATAGGAGCTGCCAAAATAGGAGGTGTCATTAAATATTGTTTAACGTTCTCAAAGGCCCGTTGGCATTTCTCGTCCCAAATAAATTTGGCGTCCTTTTTAATTAATGCCGAGAAAGGCTAAGTCCTACCTGAGAGATTGAAAATAAAGTGTCTCAGATATGCCAACTTCCCCTGGAAGGAACGTAGCTGTTTCAAGGTTTTAGGGGGAGGCTTCTTCAAGATAGATTTAATTTTATCCGGGTCGATCTCGATTCCTCGATGATGGACAACAAATCCTAGAAATTTCCCGGAGGTAACGCCAAAGGCGCACTTTAAGGGATTCATTTTAAGGTTATATCGTTGTACCGTTCAAACACGATCCTCAAATCATACAAATGGTCTATTTTTCATTTGCTTTTAATAACCAGATCATCCACGTAGCATTCTACTTGATTGTGAATGAGGTCATCAAAAATCTTCGTCATTGCACGTTGATATGTTCCTCCGGCGTTCTTTAGGCCGAACGGCATCACTGCGTAGCAGAAGATTCCAATTGGTGTTCTGAAAGCTATAAGCGATGCATCCTCGGGAGCCATATTAATATGGTTATACCCCGACGATCTGTCCATGAAAGAGAAAGTTTCATGTGCCGAAGCAATACCCACCATCATTTCAGGTATAGGTAGTGGAAACTCATCTTTTGGACATGCCTTGTTCAAATCTCTGAAGTTGACACAAACGTGGATCTGTCCTTTTTTCTTTTTAACCGGTACAATATTGGTTAACCACATGGGGTACTGCTCTTCTTTAACAAAGTTGGCGTCTATCAATTTCTTTACCTCGGCGATGACTTTTCATTCTATCTCAAGGCGCATTCTACTTGGAGCTTATTTTACTGGGTTACATTCCTGTCCACCCCGAGTTTATGGACTGCAACCTCTGCTGACAATCTTGGCATTTCGACGTAGCTCCATGCAAAGCAATCTTTGAATTCTACTAATAGTTTGACCTATTTTGCAGATTCTTTGTCATCAAGTAGAGAACTTATAAATGTAGGTCGGGGTTGTTCTTCAGTCCCGAGATTAATCTCTTTCAATTCATCGACGGTGGATTTAATTTCTTCCTCAAATTCTGGGGGAGCATCTTCTATTGGTTGATCAGTAGAGTCATTCTTTACATTGAGACAATCCTCTTCTGACTCACTAGTAACAACCATGCAAAATTTAGAATCATCGACTGGTCCAACTGTACCAAATCAGTGACCTTCTTTTGAATTGGGAGTTTGACTTTTAGCATTCCATAATTTTTCAAAAAGTTGAAATTTATCTTTAGACATTTGTTTTGGTAAATGTCTCTGTTGAATTAACTTTTGAACACAATGCAAGAAGTAACCAAAAGGCAATTCCATTAATTCATTAGAATCAACATCCAAATTTACATGTTTTTCAAGCTCAGTAGAGGTAGAAGCGCGGTAAAATTTGATCAGTTTTGAACCAACACTACGGACTTCCTTGACCTCTAAACTTTCGACCTTTTGAGGGAGAATCGGAGTAAGGGTCATAGTATTCACATAGTGGTTTATCCGATCATACATCGTTTCATATTCATTTCTCTCTGTATCTTCTAGGGATATCTCGTACTGAGGTTTCTTCTTCTTTGTCATCATCATTTCATCTTCAGAATTGTCTTCATCACCAATGTTGATAGTTAGCCTAGTCCATTCAACAATTAAATTAATCTTTCCTTGTCCATGTCCCCGGCCTTGACCTCGGGTGCGTGAATTAGAAGAACCTCCACCAACTCATTGTAAGGGAGTGGTATAAGGTTATTGAAACGGAGTTTTCTGGCCTCCTTTTTGTGATTTTTCTAAATCTTCATCTTTGTTTGTGATAACTTCATGAGAGAAGACAGTCCTCTTTGAAGGCGCGTAGTAGGCAGCATCTTCATGGATACCAACTTCATGTACTGAAAATGATTGTATATCTCCCTTGATACAATTCTCTTGACCATCTTTGCGGTGTTTAATGCACTAGTGTAGGGATGATGGAACCATATTGTACTCATGAATCCATGGTTGACCCAATAGAGCGTTAAAAGAGGTCTCGGCGTCGATGATATGAAATTTTAACGTTGTTATGAGTTCTCCGGCCTTCATAAGTAATGATATTGATCCAAGGGCTCTTTCTCCCTTTTGGTTGAATCCTCTTAACATCATCTTATCGGGGATTATTTCTTGAATGTCGAAATCCAAATATGCTAATGTCCGTAGACTCATCAAATTAAGAGATGCGAAGAGATGCTCCAGGATCCACTAAAACTCTGGATAACACAAATCTGCCAATGTTGACGGAGATGTAGAGCAAACGGTTGTGGTCGGCGGTACCGAGCAGCAAGTCTTCAACTTTGAAAGTTACCCCTCTTTGTTCTCTCAACGAGCAAATTTCATCCNCCCTGATTGTTCTCTCAACGAGCAAACTTCATCTGTGGATGTGCTAGCCAACTGAGCTAAGCAAATTTCTGGATCCAGCAAAGTTGTAACCAAAAATTCTCTCATCTCTTTTGACAGGATCAGAGCGTCGTAGATGCTTAGTCGGGCAGGCAACTTCCTAAGATGATCTAACCCGTTGTAGTCTACTTTGTATGATCCTTCGATTTTGTCTTGATTATGTGGTTCTTCCACTAGCGGAGGTGGGGGTACCTCTTCTCGAGTTAGTATCTGTTTTCCTTTATTTGTTGGAGTTGTTCTTGGTGGTAACACTTTTCCGCTCCTTAAGTTGACTTCTATGACTTCTTCTTCTTGAGATATCATTGTTGAATCTTTCGATGTCTTTTCCTCCTCATCGGAAAGATCTAAGTTGATGGAAAATGGTGCACCATGACGCTCGAGAGTTGGTTCTTCGTTATCAGCGCTGTCGTAAGCAATATCACTGAGTACTTCTTTGGCCTTGACAACGAGTTCATCGGACTCAAGTACGATTTGAGGATCATTTTGGGGATCAAGATTGCAACTCTCTTGGTTATAATCAATCACATTATTACAAAAAATAGTCAAAACGTAGCCGAAATCACAACTATTATATTCATAAGACTCCAGAGGGACAAAAAGATAATCATACAAAGTCAAGGGTTTGAGGACTTTCTTCCCCAAATCCAAGACAACCAATCTAGTAGAGGCAGCCCCTATCCTACCCCCCGTGCTATCAATCTTGGCAGATGATGCTTTTCTTTTTATTATTCTTTGTCCTTGACGATGACGGATTTTTTGGCGAAATCTTCATCTCGGGCTCGGTATGCTGCAGACTATGAATGGAGGCTTGTTTTGATGCAGACTGTAGCTTGTCAGTATCTTCTTGGATGATCTACTCCATACTTTATTCCATCCTTCTTTGGTATTCATAGAAGCCTGCTTTGATGAATCCTCTATTCGATTGAGTGCCCTTTTGAGTTCATCCCAAGTTGTACTCCATCCATCTATTCCGACATATGGATCAATCGGGGAGATTGACTCAGCTGAAATTATATTTATGGAACCTTTTTCATGTTCTCTCAAATACTCCTTCAGGATTGTTATATTTTCTTCCTTGAGGTTCTTCTCGAGTCAGTTTTTAAAGATGAAGCATTTGTCTATAGTGTGCCCAAGCAACCGGTGGTACGGGCAATAATTCGGTTCATTCTTCTTATCCACCTCTTCGGGTTGCTTTGGATCAGGTAGTTTGAATTCTGGTTTCTTCATCAGGCTTTTGAATATTTTAGGTACAGCTTCATCTTTGAAGTAATAAAAAACTTTCTATCACTCTAGCAGGGATATTCTTTTACCCGTTGTTCGAGGTGATCCCTCCTGAGAAGGTCGTTGGTTGGATTGGCTGCTCTGTTTCTGAGAGTACTGTGACGAAGACTGACGATGATCTTCTGCATATATCTTTATCGGTTGCTTTCCTTTGTCAACAGTTGCAACTACCCCTGATTTCTTTTNAACAGTTGTGACTACCCCTGATTTCTTTTCGAACACTCTGGTTACCTTAGCTTTTTCATGCGGCTTCATGTGCTTCATTTCTTCTTGAAGACTGCTGGCTTTACTGAGTAGCTTCTCAAAGGATTTGATGATGAGTCCCTTAAGCATGAAAGCTACTGGCCCATGAATGCTTTTGAGTAGAATTTCAACCGCTTGATGTTCCTGTAGCTGAGGTTCACATTTCATGCTATGGTTTCTCCACCTCCAAATATAATTTGATGTCCTTGTAGCTGAGGTTCACATTTCATGCTAAGGTTTCTCCGCCTCAAAATATAGTCTGCCAAGGTTTCATTAGGCTTCTGCTTCTCCATCATGAGCTCTCCAATAGACCACATGATGCTGTGCCCCGGCAAATCTTTTCATAAATAATTGTTCCAACTTAGAAAATGTTTTAATTGACCCGTTGGGCAAGTCAACGTACCATTCAAAAGCAATCCCTATCAAGCTACTGACGAATTGTTGGCAGAGTAGAGCTTCGCTATTCCTCGTGTTGCCACAACTAGCTCAGAAATGTGCTATGTGTTGTCTGGGATTTCCAGTTCCATCGAATATCTTAAAGTTTGGGGCCACAAAACCCTTGGGGAAAGAAACGGCANGTCCTATAAATGCAACAGTGAAACTTTTGAAAAAATTTAAATAACTCAAGTTAAAATAAAAATGTAAGAATATTTAGTAGTCAAGTCTATGAGTTCTGATTTTCTATTCATTTCAAAAATAATTGTAATTTGTCATACTAAGGATGCCTAGAAGAATTACAAGAAAAAAATTTCTTGAGAACTCAATTATTAAATATGCTACTACTTTAAAAATTAATTTAGAAATGTAGTTAAGTCCCTTTACTTAAGATGATTCAAGTGAAGTCAATTTTTTGTTAGGCATCTTCTCAAGCTTCTCCTCACATATTTTTTCTTTTTGCTTTTTTTTATCCTTATAGGATCATTTTCAATCCTTTTTTTCTTTTCTTTTTATGTGAGGAATATTATATCTGGATAGTCTCTAATGATTTTAAACTTCACAATCCTCTTTTTAAAGTTAAAAACTTCTCACATTTCTTTACTTGATACATGTGTATTAGCTTTGAAAAAGCTTTTTCATAGAGTCTAATTTCTATCTTTTTAAGTGTATATATAAGATCATTAATGTTTCAAAAATACAATTTCCTTTGCTTTGAATAGTAAAAACATAATCTTATACTCTTATACTAATTATCTTAACCCTAAAACTAACCTTTATTATTTAAAATTTTTACTTAAGTCTACTATGACATTTATAAAATCAATAATATATTTATCTAAAGCTAACCCCACATACCACACTTCATATTAAAATAATTTTAAAATTATAGATTATTGAGCATAAATTAGGTTTTGTTGTAAAAAGTTTTTCTCCCTTCCCCCAAGCTTAAATTTTTTATTAATTTAAAATAGTACAACTCATAATAAATATGATAAAAGAGAGAAAAGAATTGAAAGTTTTAAATAGGAGAATAGTATAGGTACAACTAGTAAAGATAGGTTCTAAGTAGTGGAAAATCTAATCAACATGTATATCTATGTAACCATAAAGTAAATACTACTCTAACACACAGACAGTATAAACTGGAGCAAAAAGAAATAAGCAATTATGCCATAAATGAAAAAGTACAACACAACATTCCAACATTCATTTAAACCTAAAAAGACTAATTAAAGTACATACATAATAATCCAACAATAACACATCAAATAACTAACAAAGGAAATCTAAATACAAGATCTAAAGTAAAGGAAAAAAAACTAATCATCCTCCTCCACATAATCATCATCAATATCAACATCCTCCTCTATCTCTCCATCACACTCATATGAAAAAAATCTGAGGCACATAGGAAATTCAATTGAATGAAAGCCCCTCAAAAGTTTCACTAGAGTCTCATTAAAAGTAACATCAAAATCAACTTTTCTTTATAAATACTCATCATTGTGGTCCAAATGAGCCTCTAATCCTTGCATCTAATTCTGTAAAGTTAAAATATTTCCCCGTTATATGAATAACTGCTCTAATATAATGTCTAGAGTAGAAGTACTAAAGGTGGAAGGTCTCAAGGTTCAAATAGATTGAATATGTGAACCTTCACCTCTGGATCTTGAGCCAGTATGCTTTCTATATGTTTCTATATTAGACTTTCCAATAGGCTTTAAAGATATCAAAATCTCCTTTCATGGCTCATATTTAACTTCAGATTGTATGCACATGGTGAAAATAAGAGAAAGGTAACCCATACCTCTAGTTGTTCCTCCTTTAGAGCAAATGATCATATTCTTGTAAATGAGAAAGCCAATATCTATAGGGCTTTTTCATTTGGATAAAGTAGTTCAAAGTGGCTCTCTCCCGGGTTATCTCGCTAAAATGGTTAGTTGGAAGAATTTTTACAAATATAAAATAATTCCAAGCTCACAAATGAACATTAAGCATTGAAAAAGACAAGTTTACCCGACGTTCATCTTGATCTTCCAAACTTCGTGCCCGTCAATCAAGAACCCAATAATTTCATCAATCTTTGCATGAGTTGGATTAAACTCTGAATAAAACCAAGTAAAAACACTATGCAGTTGATAAATGTGATTTATTCAAATAGGATTAATGTCAACATAGTGTCCCCTAACAAACACCAAATTGTCTGATTCATCAGGTAGGTTTGCATAAAATTCTTGAACAATAGAAATAACTTCAATAACAATGAGATAATAGAAAGTTTCCCACTTTCGTTCCATAATCTAGTTTTCGATCGTTCCTCCAGGCTGAAGAAAACTACATTCTGCAATTAATTTCTTTGATTGCAGATCTCCATATATATCATGTGCTTTAGAACTTATAAATCTTTCATTATCAAAAATAGCCTTTCCTTTTTCCTTTTTAATCTTAGGAGCCATGTATAATCTAATAAAATTTCAAATAAATTTCAACTTTAGTTTCAAAAGTTTCCAATAAACTCATTCCAAGCAAAATAAACCTTCAACCATGACTTTCACACTATTCACTTCAAATTTTTCAAATTTTTGACCTAACCACAATGTGGAAGAAATCCACGGTGAAATAAAAATTTTCTATGGCAAAATCTGTATCTTACCCAAAGAAGAAGAAATNAAATGAGTAAAGTATGCCAACGGAAGAAGGGTAATCTGGTCCAAGAGGGACATGGACATATTACCGATGTGTGAAAATAATATTTCTTGATTTGAATGGAGAGAAAAGCACTTCCCCCAGTGGAGTCGCCAGAAGCTGTCGGCGTTATTTCGGGTTGGTTTGTGGGGAGTTTCCCGTAAGAAGCTGTCGGTCAGCGGAATCGAAATCCCGTAGCCCTCTTTGGAAGGACGTTGAAGTATGAAATCAAACTGACCCAATATTTTTCATAGTTTAAAAATGAAAGAGCACTGTACCTCAAATCATGTATCTATCCCGAAGGATAAACATAAGACTTTAGGATGAGGCTCGATCAAATAAACTAAGGAAAGTATGACGTCCTTCTGGTCTGCGAAACCTTTGTATTTGTCGATAAGTTCCTCTATTTAATATGAAGGATTAAATAGGGTTTATATTAAGCTGGGTTCGGACACGCTTCCTATAAGGGCAAGCCCCTATAGTTAATTACATCTTAAATGATCGAAATCACTTAAGAATACTCTCAATAAAAATCAAGGAACAATATCTTCAAGGAATTTCAAATGGTATGGCTCTTTAACGAA
>JXCR01134592.1:0-26293 GCA_002079205.1 Phalaenopsis hybrid cultivar
AATTTTGTAGTCAAATACTGACATTTTGTCATTTTTTAAGATTAAAAAAGAATTCATAGAGTAAAATTATATGAAAAATCAGACATAAAACAATGTGCCTTTGTAATATTATCCGAATGATCATTTTTTTTTTTTGGATGATCTTGCCTCTTGTGATGTTCTCCATATAATTGATTTAAACAAGCAATATTTTATGNTTTGGACTAAAGCTCATATTTTGCATGTATGTTAAGATGAATAACCATTAGACTGCCAATCTTATATAGAAAATGACAATAAATTTTGTAGTCAAATACTGACATTTTGTCATTTTTTAAGATTAAAAAAAAATTCATAGAGTGAAATTATATGAAAAATCAGACATAAAACAATGTGCCTTTGTGATATTATCCGATTGATCATTTTTTTTTTTGGATGATCTTGCCTCTTGTGATGTTCTCCATATAATTGATTTAAACAAGCAATATTTTATGTATAACTATAATATTTATAGTTGCTGTACTTGTGAGTGATACTACATCAAATTCACTTTGGTATCTTTCCGTCAAATTAGAAAAATTCTGAATTTGCTAACACTAGCTGGAAAAAAAGTATGAATATTGGTGAGCTGCTTATTTTAGATAAAGAATTTCCTAAAAATTTTCTATTAAATAGTATAAACGAAAGTGAGCTTACTTATTTCAGATGTAGAACCCTTCCTGCAGTAANTAGTATGAATATTGGTGAGCTGCTTATTTTAGATAAAGAATTTCCTAAAATTTTCTATTAAATAGTATAAACGAAAGTGAGCTTACTTATTTCAGATGTAGAACCCTTCCTGCAGTAATGCCTGTAAAGTAGTGACAAAGGAGCAATTAATAAAGTGCTGAGTGTCATAAAATATGAAAGATAATTTACAAAATGGTCATATAAAAATTAAGGGAGCAAATCCTATTTTTTATAAAAAAATGGTCATATAAAAAAGAAATTAGATTAGGATGGTAGCTGCAATATAAAAAAATTAAAAAAAAGGTGAGAAAATTACAACCCTGGTAGTTGCACATTAAGATTTGTCTTGAATTGAAATTTATCAAATGAAACCCCTAATACTTAAGAAAAACATATGAACAAGTATTTTAATATCCAACTCAAAATTGTAGAATAAGGTTTTTATTGTTGCTTATGAAAAATAATTGTTTACATAAATTTTGAAGAAGATGGTTGTATGGCTANGGATAATGTACAAAATGGTCATACAAAAAATTAAGGGAGCAAATCCTATTTTTTATAAAAAAATGGTCATATAAAAAGAAATTAGATTAGGATGGTAGCTGCAATATTAAAAAATTAAAAAAAGGTGAGAAAATTACAACCCTGGTAGTTGCACATTAAGATTTGTCTTAAATTAAAATTTATCAAATGAAATCCCTAATAATTAAGAAAAACATATGAACAAGTATTTTAATATCCAACTCAAAATTGTAGAATAAGGTTTTCATTGTTGCTTATGAAAAATAATTGTTTACATAAATTTTGAAGAAGATGGTTGTATGGCTACAAGAAGGCTATCATGACCATTGTGCTATCATAAATTTTGTAGAATAATGGTTTTTATTGTGCTATCATGACCATTGGAGAATGTTATAGATTCAATACCCACTACTACAAGAAATCTTCTGTATAGTGCTTGGACAATAGTATCCAGCAGGGCAAAACACTTGTCTGGTAGATAAAACATCAGCCCACATATCGGCGCCACCACAAGTATGATTTGGTTGACCTGGAGGTAGTTGGTAATTATATCTGCATCATTTCTAAAAATTACTTATATAATGGCTAACATAAAGTTTAATAAAATAGATAGAAGAGAGACTGAACATAGTTAATAAGTATGAAACAAAACTTACGGATCACAAACACCAGTGGTCTTATTTAGTTTTGCAAGTGGGCAGTATGCACCCAAAGGACAGGCTTTGAAAAAAATGAGAAAATAAAAGTTAGACAATTGCTTCAATATAAGAGAGTAGAATAAGATAGAGAAAGTACTTACGTATCATGCATGTAATACCACGGGGACAGAAGAAGCCTGGACAACAGGGATGACACTTCTGAGTCCTAGCAGGCATTTGTCTGGAATCATTATATTTAACTTTTTGATTTGGATTGACGTTGCATGCCCATCCTGGCTCACATCCAGAGACCCATGAAGTCAAGTTGCAATTTTTGTTTGGTTTAAGTATGTTGACCTTTGCACTTTCTCCACTGTTGTCATAAAAGCTATTGAAGTAAAATTTCATTTCGGCAGCATTACACAAGCGTTGCGTGAGGTCCCCTGTTCATCCAATAAGTTAATAAATAGAAGTTCATAAAAACAGATATATTCACTAAAAACTAATATTGGTTTTCAGTCTATTATTTTGATAATCCACAAATTTGATAGAATGAAAGCAGTGAAATAAAATAAAATTTCTTAAAGCTATGATATAATAAAATCTAAAGCTAACTCAATTAGTTTGATTTTCCTAAAACAAGTTAAACGTTTTCTTTGGATGAAGTTATGGCCAAGCAAAAAAATATCTCTTTTACTAAATTTGATCCTTAACTATCCCCAAGTATATTAGCCTATGGTGGCCATACCCCATCTCCTAACTATGAGGACTGTCTTAGGTTCAATTTCTATACCTAACACTTTTATTTATTTGTTGAAAAAATATAAAGCGTGCATTTCTATTTGATGCAATAACTCTACTTAAAATCTTGTAACTAGCTTTGTGCCTCTTTCGAGGATGGCTTACCTTACAACTCTTGCTGGGTAAGGGGTAGAACATTAAAGGTAGTCTAGGAACACTTTTAATTAATGCTCAAAGATCAATTTTGTGGATTTGAGCCAATGCATGGCCGTGCGCTTGGACCTATTTGATACTTAAAGCTCACCTTTAGCAAGTGCCCAAGTTTGGTTTCATAAGAAATGATGGGTTGAGGGAACTTCTCATGGTCTATAGTTATTGGTAAGACAATCCTTTGATCATCTTGAAGTATTCCGTGCTCTTCTTAGTTCACAGCCCTTCTATGGTAAGGGGTTACTAAATTAATGAAAATAGTCTTATTATTTTCAATTTTGTTCTCGCACAACTCCAAATTCAACCAAGTACATAACACAAGCACCAAGATTATAAGACAAATTCATGGTCCATAATCTCTTATGGCCTTATTAGCATCATATGTTTGGTTATGATCAAAGGGGTTTGAACACTAGGACTACAATCCAAAAAATACCTTAATCAAATCCTTTCAATATAACGATGAAAATACTATCAATGATACAATGAACCAATTGGAAGAGAAATCTAAGTATCTCTAAAATTTTATATAAATATCCAACTAAAAAAGATGACTATTATGACCCAAAGAATATCCTCATACGTGTTTTAACTATCAAATTATAAGCATTATTATTTTATGATAAAATGTTCAGCATGAATAAAGGTTTGAATGAATTGATAATCCTGCTAGATTTTGGGTTGTTCGATCACTCTAAAATTTACATCGAATCAACATCAACCTCAAAGTCTCATACATATCAATTCCAATCACAAAGCCATATCATGGATCTAGTCACACAATTTAGATCAACATCATCTTTGATCTCAAACAAATTTGATACAATCATTCATCATAACAAGGAGATGGTCAAATACAAATATTAGAAATAGTATGGTCCATCCTTTCATCCTTCAATCAACCAAATGGCAAATAATGCCCTCAAATAAGAGGCATTTTAGTCCAACACATATCTCAAAAAAGCATGGCTCAAATATCTACCTAAAGATTCACCAAAGTACTAAAATAGCTTCCACTTACATTCATATAGCACCTAAAATGACAAAGTTGTTGCGAATATGGAAATCTGTTCACTGTTCAAATTAGCATTTTCTTATGTTTGTCAATAAATTGAATTTGATACTCGAAATTAATTGCTCTTAATTTCTTTTATGATTTTCTGCATAAGAGAAAATGAAATAATTAATGGGTTTCATTAATTTGTTGATTAATTCCTTAATGGGTCTAATGACATTATGAAATTAATAAATAGACATACTAGNAGAAATCTGTTCACTGTTCAAATTAGCATTTTCTTATGTTTGTCAATAAGTTGAATTTGATACTCGAAATTAATTGCTCTTAATTTCTTTTATGATTTTCTACATAAGAGAAAATGAAATAATTAAAGAGTTTCATTAATTTGTTGATTAATTCCTTAATGGGTCTAATGACATTATGAAATTAATAAATAGACATACTAGCTCCCATTGTTATCTCTCTCGTGATTTGGTTTCCCAGGCTTCTTTGGCCGTTGCTCTCGAGAGGAGAGAGGAGCGAGGAGAGAGGAGAGGTGAGAGAGAGAAAGAAAGAGAGAGAAATTGTTCTTTCTTGTAATCGTCGAGGCGATCGACGGGTGTAATCCTCGAGTAATAAAATACTTCGCAGTTCCATGAACGTAAGCAATTTGTCGAACCATGTAAATCTTTGTGTTTCTGCTGTTTTTTCTATTTTTTGAATTTCTCGTTCCAATTTTGTTTTATTGTCATCGTTTTTCACGTTAAAAGAATTTCTCCTTGAATTATACNTGTTGCTCTTGAGAGGAGAGAGGAGCGAGGAGAGAGGAGCGAGGAGAGAGAGAAAGAAAGAGAGAGAAATTGTTTTTTCTTGTGATCGTCGAGGCGATCGACGGGTGTAATCCTCGAGTAATAAAATACTTCGCAGCTTTATGAACGTAAGCAATTTGTCGAACCATGTAAATCTGTGTGTTTATGCTGTTTATCTATTTTGTGAATTTCTCGTTCCAATTTTGTTTTATTGTCATCGTTTTTCACGTTAAAAGAATTTCTCCTTGAATTATACNTACTATTATCACCCTCATTATCTTCTGTCTATTTTCCGACAACATTCCGACGAGCTCTCAAGGCAATGACATGATGACAGCAGCATACAATGAACTCTGAAACTCTCATCTTTCCCATTTTTTCTCCCCGCTTTGCCATAAATCCCATCTTTCTCCTCCGGCGACATTCCGACAGAGGATTTAAATGTCGGATTTTGGATGTTTGGTTGAATTTATGTTAAATTCATGTCTAAATTATATTAAAAAATGTGCAAATATTATTAATTTAATTGATAAAAATTTAGAAAATTGCTGCAAGATTCATAGGTCAATTTCTTTTCAATGTCAATTTTATGTTCTAACCCTCGAAATTTTAAAGAAAACCCCGATGTGACATTCAACATCCATGGACCCACCCGAATCCATAAAAAATAGCCTGATTGTGACAAACCTAGNCACAATTAACAAGATTTAGGGATGAATTTAACTTAAATCCAACCAAACAGTAAAACGAAACTTAAATCCAAAGCTCAGTTAAAATTAAAATTTTCACGTTCTATCTCTTTTCATAGTGTTTCGTCTCTATTATGATGTAAATCGGGATTTAATAAATTTGAATCAGCGAAGCAGCCAAGTGATTTATTCTGTCGTCGACGAGCTCAGTCTTAATCGCAGGATTTATCAGATTTACTAAATCCTATTCAACCGCCTAAATTTCATATCAAATACCCTAAACTTCACTATTATCACCCTCATTATCTTCTGTCTATTTTCCGACAACATTCCGGCGAGCTCTCAAGGCAACGAAATGATGGCAGCAGCATACAATGAACTCTGAAACTCTCATCTTTCCCACTTTTTTCTCCCCGCTTTGCCATAAATCCCATTTTTCCTCCCATCTTTCTCCTCCGGCGACATTCCGACGAGCTCGCAAGACAACGACGAAATGACGACATACTATGACCTCCGAAACTCCCATCTTCCCCGCATTTAATTAAATCTGAATTTATGTTGAAAAAATAACTAAACATGCGAATATTCCATTTAACGGAGCAGAGGATTTAAATGTCGGACTTTGGATGTTTGGTTGAATTTAAGTTAAATTCATGTCTAAATTATATTAAAAAATGTGCAAATATTATTAATTTAATTGATAAATATTTAGAAAATTGTTGCAAGATTCACAGGTCAATTTCTTTTCAATATCAATCTTATGTCCTAACCCTCGAAATTTAAAAAAAAAAACCCCCGATGTGACATTCAACATCCATGAGCCTACCCGAATCCATAAAAAATAGCTTGATTGGCAAACCTAGCTAGCCGAAACATAAAATGAAATTCAAAATAAGCAATGCTCACCTCTGTGCCTGATGCAATTGACCAGGAACCTCAAATCTGCCGAAAAATTAAATGCCAGATTCCAATCATTATCTCTGAAAAAGAAATATATATCTTTATACATCATATTTATACCGATGAACAACAAAAGCAGAACATCTGAGGCCATCAGATGACATAAAATCAAAACAAGTGCGCGTACGAATCCTTGATGCAATATTTGAGCTGATTGCCAAATTCTTTAGCGAAGGCTCCAGTAAGGCTCATGAGACGATCATAGACAATGCTAGCGAAGAGCGGGACTTCTTCTGTGTTTCCTCCGCCATCATCGTCTTCGCCATCATTGCCCTCATAATCATCGTAGTCGGTCTGGCACTGCCCTAGCTGCGCGACGGCTAGTAAGGCGACAACCAAGAGGGCAGCTATAGCCCATCTTCGGTGACGAGCGCGGCAAAAACTGTGCATCTCCATGGGTGTCACTTTCGCGCAAGGGTTGTGGGAGGAGGGAGGGTTTGTAAGGAACGAACAAAAGGAAAAAAAAAAAAAAAGGAACTATGGTGGGCGGAGAGGACTGATGTTGGAAAGGAGAAGTTAGGTGTTGTTGGACGGAAGAGAGGAAAATGCGGGAGAGAGGGAGAGAGAGGTGTTGGGTGGACATTANGGATCTATGGTGGGCGGAGAGGACTGATGTTGGAAAGGAAAAGTTAGGTGTTGTTGGACGGAAGAGAGGAAAATGCGGGAGAGAGGGAGAGAGAGGTGTTGGGTGGACATTAGAGCCTGCGGGGAGGGAAGCTCGTTAGAATGGGTGGATTTCAGCGCGTGCGGAGATGTGAGGGAAGGGCGTGGTATTTTTCGGGAAGACTTACATTTTACAGACACCATCCTATTTTAAATTTTTTATATTTATAATACTTTTTTATACATAAAAAATGCATTTCTTCTTTTAAAAATAAAATAATCTTATTTTTTATATAATAGGAAATTTTTTAGGGTTATAAATATAAAAATATGAATTATTTGTCAATATATAAATCTGTAATAATTGGGTGATATGTTTGTAAATGCCTTAAATTATTATTATTTTTTTAGCTTCTCTCCTCTTCAATTGTGAGAAACTAAAAGTAGCAAATTTTAGATAAATATAATAAATATTATTTTTTAAAGTTGGCATAATTACTGATAAATATCTCTTTTTAATCACAAAAATATTTAAAATAATAATAATAATAACTCAAATTCACATCAATCCTCTTTTTGCTTTCACCTTTCAGGCTTTTGGCCTCAACCTTTTTAACCTTTAGCTTTCCACTTTTTTTATTACAAATAAAAAAAGACATATATATATATATATATATATATATNTTTCACGAACAAAGAGTCTTTTTAACAACCCTAAAATATAGTCATAAGACAATAATTACACGAGCTGTTCGCGAACAACGAACCGTTTTTTTGGACAGCTTTTACAAAAAATAATTATTTACTTTTATAATAAATTCAAAACTTTTTAATACGATCTATTTGATCTTTTATATTTTTTTTTATTACATCATAATATGCAAAATTACTCTTAAACAATCATTTACATAAAAAATATAACAAGAGAAAAGTTATGATGTTTAGCCTCTGTTGAAATAATTTTATCATGTAGATGTATGCCACAAAATCCTGCCTACCTTTTGCATAGACAAAGTGACTGTGGGATACCAATTTGATTTTTTTCATATGTGATAGAAAATGTTGGAGAAGCTGTGAAACAAAAAATAAAGATAGTGGTATGACAATTAGGGTCGAGCAATAGTGTTTTAATAATGAAGTTGATAATAGTGGTTCAATAGTATAACAACCTTAATAATAATGGACTATCCCAGAACTAATAATAATGATGTTAAGTGACAACCCATAGTCAATGGTAGTTTAGGGGTGATTGCATTTGGATTGCAAAAGTGATTCAACAAGAATGATATTTTTATGATGATATCAATAAAAGCAATGGTTGAGCCTAGACGACGATATTGTTGAGATTGCAATTTAGTGGCGATGATGATTTTGCTGATGATAACAATTCAATGATAGTGTCAATCTGACAATGAAGATGGTAGAGATTTTTTTAAATGGTTCAACATCAAAATTTTATTATACACTATTGATCATTATAAGCACCTTCCCATCACAAAATTTCTTTTAAAATAATCCTCCACAAATAAAAAAAAATTTGTGGTGAAGTTCTAAAATAAAATGCAAGTTGTGACTCTCATGTTTAAATGGCATAATTTTCATGAGTACTCTAATAACACTTTTATTATTAATTATTTAAAGTAGTAATTAGTGGTTCAAGTTTATGGGATTCATGAGATCATTATCTCAAGGGAGAATCTTTTTTGTTTATATAAATAACATATTATTTATGAGAAATTATTATGTTTGAATATTATAAATATATACGATGGTGGATGGATAGGTCACGTCACATATATATGAATTTATGATGTTGTCTTTCTATTCATACTTTCGCACATCAACACATATTAACTTTTCCCTATTTACAAGCATATAAAAATTATTTTCTTTTGGGGAAAGAAAAAAACATAATGTAATAGTTTTTTATCGTCGAACATCCAATTACCCATTGTTTGGTCATTGCTTCAATATTCTATAATTCTGTTGGTCATTTTGTTTTCTTAAAGCTTCGAACCGCTAAAAATTATGGGCCCAAGAAAAAATTATTACGTGCACATCCGGATGACGGTCCGAATACGGCCACGCAGCCGTGGATCGCTTCTTCGTCCGGATTTGCAGCTGTTGCACATAATAATTCTCCAGACTCAATGGCGTGGGCCCCCTACAATTTGCTTCGGCATCTATGATTCAAATCAAAATTTAATCAAAATTATTGAAATATAAATAAAAATTTTAATTAGATTCGATCTTATTATATAAATATAGTAATCTTAAAATATAATTGCCAGTAATCATATATATCTTAAACTTATGACAGTGGGGATTAGATTAGATGCAATTTTGCAATTTTAAGACAATTTATTGCAATTTATATAAGTGTGGGGATTAGATTCCTATAGATTCTATTCTAGATTTGTATGATAACTTTTTAGGTGTTTTGAGTAAATTTAATCATAAAATTAGCATGCACTAATTATTAACTTAAACTTATAACTTCATGGTGAGAGCTTGAGTTCCCAATAATTTGGCTAAAGTGGGCAAATTTGGTAGAACATGAAGATATTTGTTGAATCCTAAATTGACTATGGATTCATATCTCAAAGGAAGATTACATCATGAAAGAATTACTCGTTTCCCCGCAAATTCTAAGAGAGATTTTGTTTATCCCTTCTGTCTTGCTTTAGCGATGATGGTATAATTGATATTATTAGTGGCAGTAGCGTATTTTAGTAGTCATGGATGATCCTTTTACACATTATAAAATAATTATTCATTACTCACATTGATTCGTCATCAATAAATTTCCAACATCCACTAGAAATCATTTCGAGCATAACACGGATCTCGAGATAATCATTTGAGCAAGAAATGATCAAACTTTTATTAAGAGTCATCCAGATCACCAATTTTAACAAACTTACAGCCAAACCGATCGGCTCGATGAGACAAACCCAATGATAATAAAATTGATTGAATCTGAGTCAAATCAATCTCCGATCAAGATAATAAAATGTTTTTGAAAGCTTTCTGAATATACTTGGAAAGTTAAACGAATGTCGAATCTATCGAGCTTATAATTGAATCGAGCGTCTCAAGAAGAAGAATCGAGCGAGCCCAAAATCACTCAATTTTGACATCATTAAGAAACTTAGATATCCATCAAACCCCATATGATCGAAGAAAACTTTTTGGATTGTTTGATCAAAATTGTTCATATTTCTGCATTGACTGCACATGAAATCTTATAAATAGAGTCACATCCTTCTCGTGAAGGGGGGAGGAGATTTTAAAGCTTTGGGAATGAGTTGAAGTTAAGCATCATTTTGCCGTCGTTGACCACCGTCGATCAGCGTCAACCATCGTCCGCCGATCTCTATTGTTCGCTCCTCGTTCATTGCAACAATTTTATCTGCATTCGACGTTGTAACTTGGGAGACCTTGTAACCCTTTCTAACATGTGAGACAAGTGGTTGTAATTATAATCAATATTTTATAGTGAAATTCTTCAGCTTCCCTTTATGAGTTTTCCACGTAAAAAAATTTGGTGTCTCTACTCGTTGTATTCTTTTACCTAAATGTGTATTGAATTCTTGTGCAATACTAAAACGATAATTCATTACTCTACCACCGCAAATCTTCTTGCACACATGAGTTTGACGCCTTCTATGGGAAACAAAACACTGTTCGACACTGTCTTCAACTCTGAGATGTCGAGCCACTACTTAATTTCCCAACGATATACAACATCCAACTGATGAATGAACTTCCTTTGCATCTTAAAGATCGTCTCTGAAGCATTATTTGATATAGGGAGCAACCTTCACCACAGTCTTAAAAGGTCGTTCATGTCAATGTCCAAAACACGATTGTGGTGGAATTGTCTTCTAGCATCAATAGTCTTTCATGAATTATTTCATATTGGGGGTCAATCTTCACTGTAGTCTTGAAAGGTCATTCACATTAACGTATCGAGCATGATTGTGGCATGATAGTCATGCCACATTACATTTAGACAACAAGTCTTTGAAATCCTCTCCTAGAGTGGGGGTAATTTTTGTCGTAAATAACACTTCACCAATACCCCTTCACCATACTAAAATTCCTCTTCAACCATATCAAGAAGCTGATCACTTCAAGACTCGATACACATGGTACTTTACAATTTTATTTGGAAGCTTATGTTAAGGGGCAAAAAAATTCAAAAACAACAACTAAAAAGTTATCAAACATTTTTCATAAATATGGTTGCAACCATATTTCCGAGAAAACATGTGGTCCATTGCGACCTACACACCGACTATGAGAAATGCAGAGCACCTCTAACACCTCATTTTGGACTTAGTTGATCCAAGTGAAACTGATTCAACCTCTTCCATCACAGGCTACAAACATCAAGCAGAAGCTTCTACTGACAGCCTTAAATAAGTCAAACTTCCTTGGCGAACTTCCTTCAACCTCTTTAATGATAGGTTACAATCATCAAGCAAAAGCTTCAACCAAAAACTTCAGATAGGGAAACCATCCTCAGTGGATTTCATATGATTTTGTTTGTTGTGGGTTAATGTAGTCAAGCATCTCTGATTATACAACCTAGGACGTGTCTTACATTCTTAGTGGATTCTTCTTTCATTTTTGCTCGAGCAAGGTCATAGTTATCAGACAGACACACTTAAACAAAAACCTAAGATAGGTCAACCATCCTTACTGGAGTTCATATGATTTTGTTTATTATGGGTTAATGTCGTCAAACATCTTTGATTATACATCGCAGGACGGGTCTTACATCCTCAGTGGATTCTCCTTTCATCTTTGCTCCAGCATAGGCTATAGTTATCACACAGACACACTTCAACTAATAGTTTGGGATAAGTTGAAAATTCACAGTAGTAAAAAAGGTCTCCCACCAGTGCTCCTGGAAATCAATCCTAAGAGGCAAGGTTCAATAAGAATATAAGATACCCTTGGAAGTCAAGCCCAAAAAGTAAGACTCGATAAGAAGCTATCATGCCCCTGGAAGTTAAGCCTAAGAGGCAAAACTCGATGGGAAGATATTGTACTCCTTGAGTTGAACCCAAAAGAATAGAATTGATAAGAAGCTAGCAAGCCTCTAAAAGTCAAGCATAGGAGGCAAGACTCGACGGGAAGATACGATACTCTTTGAAGTCAAACCGATGAGGCAAGACTCAATCAAAAAGTACAGTACCCCTAGAAGTCAAGCCAAAGAGACACGACTCAATAGAAAGCTACAATGCTCTTGGAAGACGATCCCAAGAGGTATGTATCGATGGAAAGCTAATAGTGGACATGGTCCTCACTGGAAAGACTCAAAAAGAGCAATTGGTTGATAGAATCTCCACTCAAAGACCTCACATGTCTATAAGTCTCAGAAGGCACATATATATAAATGACCTCAAAAGGCTAAAAGTCTCAAAAGTCAACGAGCCTCAAAAGACATCAGTTCATATTAAGCACTTACAAGGCATAAGCCTAAGAAGACACAAGCCTATGAAGATACAAACATGAGAGGGCGCGACCTGAAAAGGAACGAGTACGTGATTTCTTTTAATATAAAATGTACGTTCAAACTTTGATTGCAGACTTCCACATAAATGAGAAACCACATAATCTCAAAAGCCATATACTTCAAAAGATGTCAACATCAACAATACCTCAGAAGCGAGATACTGACAACCCAGAAGTTGGGTAACAACACCCTAGAAGTGACATAAAAATAACCTCAAAAGCAACATCCAAAATTTTATTACAACAAGTTAGAGAAAAACGTAAAGATAGATGCATCATCATCGTGTACAAATGTCACATCAAAAAATTGAAAAACTACAATACTTGTACAAGGGTTAAAACAAATTAGCTCATATTCGAGTGGAGTGAGCATCGCCTCTATGATTCCATTATTTATGTTAATCTTTATGGGATCTCTAAATATAGCCACCACATAAACATGAAAATATCTCCATCAAGGTGCGACAAGAAAACTCCAGCTTTTTTAGGTCTCATTCAGAATGTGCAACAGCAACAAGCAAAAAGATCTTGAGTCACCTGTTGGGCAAGAACAGAGATAACTTTATTCATCTCAATATCACGAAAGAAGATCTAGTTGATCGTCTGTTACATAAAACGAGGATGATTTTTCTCTACATTTTCTTTAAGAAAAAAAAATCATGTTGGCGCCTGCTACCAGAATGTGAACGACATTTTTTTTATATCGCAACAAGAAAACAGATTTCGCTAATTGCCTGTTACACGGAACAAAGACAACTTTTCTCTATGACACAACATTAAAGATGATCCCGTTAATCCCCTACTACGCAGGAGATTGACGATTTTCTTCATCACCATAATAAATTTCTTCTTGTGGGAAATCCTAGATCACTTGTTGGGCATAGATGAAGATTTTTCCTCCTTTCTTATCTCTTTTGTCTATTTATAGACTAAAAAATATCTCTTATTAATCACTAAAATATTTAAAATAATAATAATAATAACTGAAATTCACATCAATTCTCTTTTTGCTTTCACCTTTCAGGCTTTTGGCCTCCAACCTTTTTAACCTTTCGCTTTCCACTTTTCTTATTACAAATAAAATAGACAGCTTAATATATATATATATATATATATATAACTTCGGCTTGCATGTGAAGGGATTCGAAGTAACACCACTCCAACTGCTCCCTACACTTTCACTAAAATATGCTTGCATTATTTGTTATGATTCTCACTTCTTTTCAAATCTGCAACCCTTCTCTAAAAAATGGCCTTCAGGAAGAAGAAAATGGATTGGCATAAAAAACTTACTCGCGTGTTTTACCCTGCTTTGTTCTATCAATGCAACAGAGTAATAAATATATATATATATATACAGAAGCGTGATTTCTTGGGAGTAAATGTTTATTACTTCTCCAAATGTGCATGTATACAAATGCAGAACTGCAGGAGTCATTTGGAGAAGCGATCTGAGTTATTTTGATGCGCACGTGTATTTTTATAAATATAAATATGATGAAGTAATATGATATAATATGAATATATTATATTATGAAGAAATGTTTAGAGAAGTGATCTGAGTCATTCTTCTCAAATAAGTCAATCTCATAAGTGATGAGGCAAATCAAATCCTTTAAAGAGCAGATGGACGATCTCAACCAATTTTCTCCCCCATGTGCTAGTCACCATAGATTGAAACTAATTGAACTAGTTAAAGTGGTACAACCATGTATGTACAATATTTAGGGTCTGTTTGGGGCCGCATTTTTATATACGCGATGGAATGAGGGTCGCATGATCACGCTGCGCCCGCGTTATCGAGCGGCTTTTACCTCTTTTGTCTTGCCCTCCCCATTCTGTCGCAATTGAGCCTCTGCTGCCCTAGCGTCTCTTCTCATCCCACACTCAATCAAGACAGCTCCTTCCTCCTCCTTCCCGAGAGCTGCCACCTCTTCTTCACTCCAATCACTAGCCTGAACTCCTCCACTCCTTATAAAGCCTCTAACCGAGCAGCTCCAACTCACCAAAGTCACTCATCCTCCTCTGTTGAAACAGTCGAGCCCTGTTCCCCTCCAACGAGTTTCCCTCTGTGATCCTTCCTAGCTTCCATCTGGTACTTCTTCCCCTGCCTCTTCTTCTTCAAGTACGAGAAAAAAAAAAAAAAAAAAGATAAAGAAANAAGTCGAGCCCTGTTCCCCTCCAACGAGCTTCCCCCTGGCTATCCTTCCTAACTTCCATCTGGTACTTCTTCCCCTACCTCTTCTTCTTCAAGTACGAGAGGAAAAAAAAAAGATAAAGAAATTACATGCATACCACTCAATGCTTTTTATTTATAGCAAAAACATATAAAAAAGAAAAAAAAAAGTTTTACGCACATACCACCCAATTTCTATGTATTTGCATAAAATAAACAAAAAAAGATTTATAAACATATTGTTAAGGATGGAGCCCAGTTCTCTTCTGTTGTGAAACATCGGGAACCGTTCCCACTCCCTGCTGTTGCTATTTTCTGGTGTGAATTTTCTTAATCTATTTTTCGTTTCATCAAAGTGCGCTCTGCCATTTTATTTCTATATACCTCAACAGCTAGTATCAGAGCTTTGTTCAGATCTGAGGAAGAATAATGGCTACAGATGAAGTGAAGGTTTTAGGGATCGAGAAGTTTGATGATAAATTTTGGTTATTGGAGGATGCAGATAGATGAATACCTCTTTGGAAAGAAACTTCATCTTCCATTATTAGGGAAAAGACATAAATGATGGATGAGGCTGAATGAATTTTTTTGGATGACAAGTTCTGGGGGTTATTCAATTGACCCTATTGAGGTTCGTTTCACACAACGTTGTCAAGGAGAGGACGACTGCAGATCTCATAGAAGTCTTATCAGGTTTGTATGAAAAGTCATCGATGAATAACAAGATATATCTGATGAAGAAGTTATTCAACTTGAAGATGACAGAAAGTGTTACTGTTGTTCAACAACTGAATGTTGCTCAACATCTGAATGATTTCAATATTATCACAAATTAATTGTTGTATGTTGAAATTGATTTTCATGATGAGATATGTATGTTGATATTGTTGGCATCATTTTCAAATAGTTGAGAAATCATGATGATGACAATTAATAGTTTTACAGTTAAATCTGAATTGAAATGAGATGATATTCGTGATTTGATTTTGTCTGAGGAGGTGAGCAGGAAAGATTCTGGAGAGATCTCAGGTACAAGTTCGACACTAAATGTTGATCTCGGAGGGAGATCACTGGTTATAAACTCAAATAGAGAGAGATCAAAATTAAAGTATGGTCAGCAGACAACCTGCAGAAATCCCAAGAAGATGGAGAATTATAGTGCAAATGTGGTATATGAAAAAGTACATGATGCACTGTTGTTAGAAGTTCATAATTCTGTTGATAACTGGATATTTAATTTAGGAAATTCTTTCCATATAGCATTCCATTAGGAATTGATGCAATTTTATGTTGCAGGTGACTTTGAGAAAGTATATCGGACAGATGAAGAAGCTTTGAATGTGGTTGGAAATCTACGAGAGGTCACAGTGCAAGACAGTGATGAAAGTGAAGAGGTGAGTGGGTTCGGGGCACCCAATTCGATTGTTCCACAGACAAATGGTGGAGAACCATAGATTTATAAAAAAATTTTGCAAGATAAAAGTTCGAGCAAGTGGGAGCTGACAAAACTTCCACTAGAGAAGAAGGCATTACACAACAAGTGTGTGTACCAGGTGAAGACTAAGTGTGATGACAAGAAGAGGTACAAGGCTTTCAATAGAGACATGATATTACTCATGCAATGAGAGTTGTAAGCAGAGACAAGAGTAACCTAGCAAATATCTTGGAGTTGTAAAGTTATGTTGACCTTGTTGATATGTTGATTGAGGGTGTTACTCTTGTGAAACTGAAGTCACAGTTCCATTGATCTTCTGGTGTGAAGACAGAGGTCATGAGTTGCAGCAGTGGATGATTCTTGTTTGAAGAAAAAGGCGACACCGCCAGTGGAGGATATCAGTTTGGGCAATAAGATGTGGTTGCATGTGTACCGGTCTCCAAGTGGGAGATTTGTTATTGATGGAGCCCGGTTCATGACTTTGCTCCCGCTTCTCTGTCGTGAAACATCGCGAACCGTTCCCACTCTCTGTTGTTGCCAGCTGTTCTCGTCTATGCCTGTTCTCACCTTATTTATTTCGCAAAGCAAAGCATCCCTTCGCTTGTTATAAGTCGCGAACATGCAACAGTTTCCAGGTGGTGCGTGTGGTTAGAAAGAGAAGAAGAAATCGCATGACTCTCCTTCAAAATTTGCATGGCCTTTTTGTGTTTTTCTTTGGGCTTCCTAGGTACAGAAGAAGAGAAGTGCAAACAGTAGTTCCTTGCGGCAGAAGGAAGAAGAACAAGATTGTTCTCCCTTGGCTTCTTCTTGGTGGCTTGTGGCAGAAAATAAATTGGGTTTATTTCTCTTGTAAATTTATTTTCTTCGGTGTATCTCGATTTAGAGAGAAGAAAAGAGAGCAACGAAGTGAAAAATCACTATTGCAATTTGAGACAATCGACTGATGTAAATTCTTCAAGTAGTAAAATCCTCTGCAACTCTGTGAACATAGGCAATTTGTTTAACCACGTAAATTTGTGGGTTTCATTGTGTTACTATTTTTTGGTGTGAATTTTCTTGTTTTATTTTTCGTTTCATCAAAGATAGTTCTCCTATTTTATTTCTATGTACCACAACACATACCACTCAAATGTTATGTAGTGATTTACATAAATACCATTCAATTTCAATGAAATAATCTATATATGTATCACTCATTGGTTATGACAGTTATTTTTTAATCAGTGTATTAAACAGAAGCATAATGATAATTTGTCCATAATTAGCTGCCACATAACGGTTTTTAATCAGCTGAAACAAACAGCAGCTAGCTTCCCGACATCAACTTCCTCGCAACAGCTTCTTAGGACAACGCAGATGTGCAACTGAAAAGCTGAGAAGCTGCAGCCACCCTAACGAGACTATTATTTGAAATAATACAAATTAGTATTAAAACCCAACCATGTGCCATTAGTTCCACATGAGTGTGCGTTGGGTCTTATTTTCAACAAAATGATGATACGAGTGTTAGAATATTCAATGGGCTTGCTTCCTTGTTTCTTGACGTCAACTATTACTTGCACCCTTAAATAACTTCCNGTATAAGTTATTGCACAATTTATATATATGTTTCGAATATATTATTTTTTAACATTTGTTAGACTTTTTAGTCATGAATATTTTCTCGGGGAGGATTTACAAAAGATAATTATTTACTTTTATAATAAATTCAAAACTTTTTAATACAATCTATTTGATCTTTTATAATTTTTTTTTATTAAATCACAAATTGCAAAATTACTCTTAAACAATCATATACATAAAAAATATAATAAGAGAGAAGTAATGATGTTTAGCCCCAGTTGAAATAATTTTATCATGTAGACGTATTCTACAAAATCCTGCCTATCATTTGCATAGACGAAGTGAGTGTGGGATACCAATTTGATTTTTTTTCATATATGATAGAAAATGTTGGAGAAGTTGTGAAACAAACAGTAAAGGTGGTGGTCTGACAATTAGGGTCGAGCAATGGTGTTTTAATAATGATGTTGATAATAATGGTTCAATAGTATAACAACCTTAATAATAATGGACTATCCCAGAACTAATAATAATGATGATAACAACGACTAGGTGGCAACCCATTGTCAATGGTAGTTTAGTGGTGATTGCATTTGGATTGCAAAAGTGATTCGACAAGAATGATATTTTTATGATGATATCAATAAAAGCAATGGTTGAGCCTAGAAGACGATATTGTTGAGATTGCAATTTAGTGGCGATGATGGTTTTGCTGATGATAACAATTCAATGATAGTGTCAATCTGACGATGAAGATGGTTGAGATTTTTCTAAATGGTCCAATATCAAAATTTTATCATACCCAGTTGATCATTATAAGCACCTTCCCATCACAAAATTCCTTTTGAAATAATCCTCCACAAAAAAAAAATTTGTGGTGAAGTTCTAAAATAAAATGCAAGTTGTGACACTCATGTTTAAATGGCATAATTTTCATGAGTCCTCTAATAACACTTTTATTATTAATTATTTCAAATAGTAATTAGTGGTTCAAGTTTATGGGATTCATAAGATCATCATCTCAAGGGAGAATCTTTTTTCTTTATATAAATAGCATATTATTTACGAGAAATTATTATGTTTGAATATTATAAATATATACGATGGTGGATGGATAGGTCACGCCACATATATATGAATTTATGATGTTGTCTTTCTATTCATACTTTCGGACATCAACACATATTAACTTTTCCCTATTTACAACCGTATAAAATTTATTTTCTTTTGGGGAAAGAAAAAAACATAATGTAATAGATTTTTTATCGTCGAACATCCAATTACCCCTTGTTTGGTCATTGCTTCAATATTCTATAATTATGTGGGTCATTTTGTTTTTCTAATGCTTCATACCGCTAAAAATTACGGGCCCAAGAAAAAATTATTACGTGCACGTCCGGATGACGGTCCGAATACGGCCACGCAGCTGTGGATCGCTTCTTCGTCCGGATTTGCAGTTGTTGCACATAATAATTCCCCAGACTCAATGGCGTGGGCCCCCTACAATTTGCTTAGGCATCTATGATTCAAATCAAACTTATTGAAATATAAATAAAAAGTTTGATTAGATTCGATCTTATTATATAAAATATAGTAATCTTAAAATATATAATCATATATATCTTAAACTTATAACAGTGGGGATTAGATTAGATGCAATTTAGCAGTAATAAGATAATTTATTGCAATTTATATGAGAGTGGGGATTAGATTCCTATAGATTCTATTCTAGATTTGTTTGATAATTTTTCAGGTGTTTTGAGTAAATTTAATCATAAAATTAGCATGCACTAATTATTAACTTAAACTTATAACTTCATGGTGAGAGCTTGATGTCACCTCCCAAAAGGGCCCTTAAGAGAGGTGGGTAGCCAATGACTTAAATACTGCTTTTCGGCCCTATACCTAGCCGATGTGGGACCATATGTCCGTGACATTTTCCTCCACCCAATCACGTGACGCCTTCGTCACGGATCGGCTGCACCGAGGGTCCCACTGGACCATGGAAAGTTTACACACCTGACAGACAGTAATCTGCTTTGATATCACTTGTCACCTCCCAAAAGAGCCCTTAAGATAGGTGGACAGCCCAGGACTTAAATACTGTTTTTCGGCCCTACACCTAGCTGATGTGGGACTATCTGTTTGTGACATTGAGCTCCCAATAATTTGGCTAAACTGGGCAAATTTGGTAGAACATGAAGATATTTGTTGAATCCTAAATTGATTATGGATTCATATCTCAAAGGAAGATTACATTATGAAAGAATTACTCGTTTCCCCCCAAATTCTAAGAGAGATTTTATTTATCCCTTCTGTCTTGTTTTAGCGATGATAGTATAATTGATATTATTAGTGGCAGTGACGTATTTTAGTAGTCATGGATGAACCTTTTACTCACATTGATTCGTCATCAATAAATTTCTAACATTCACTATGAATCATTTCGAGCATAACACTGATCTCAAGATAATCTTTTGAGCAAGAAATGATCAAACTTTAATTAAGAGTCATTCAGATCATCAATTTTAATAAACTTACAGTCAAACTGATCGACTCGATGAGACAAACCCAATGATACTAAAATTGATTGAATCTGAGTCAAATCAATCCCCGATTAAGATACTAAAATGTTTTTGAAAGTTTTCTGAATATACTTGGAAAGTTAAACAAATGTCGAATCTAGTGAACTTATAGTCGAATCGAGCGTCTCAAGAAGAAGAAACCAGCGAGCCCAAAATCACTCAATTTTGACATCATTAATAAACTTAGATATCCATCAAACCCCGTATGAACGAAGGAAACTCTTTGAACTGTTTGATCAAAATTGTTCATATTCCTGCATTGATTGCACATAGAACCCTATAAATAGAGTTACATCCTTCTCATGAAGGGGGGAGGAGATTTTGAAGATTTGAGAATGAGTTGAAGTCAATCATCATTCTGCCATAGTTGACCACCATCGATCGGCGTCAACCATCGTCCGCCGAATGTGGTTGCATGCGTACCGGTCTCCAAGTGGGAGATTTGTTAAGAATGGAGCCCGGTTCGTGACTTTGCTCCCGCTTCTCTGTCATGAAACATCGCGAACCGTTCCCACTCCCTGTTGTTGCCAACTGTTCTCGTTTATGCCCGTTCTCGCCTTATCTATTTCGCAAAGCGGAGCATCTCTTCGCTTGTTATAAGTCGCGAACATGCAACAGTTTCCAGGTGGTGCTTGTGGTTAGAAAGAGAAGAAGAAATCGCACGGCTCTCCTTCATATTTTGCATGGCCTTTTTGTGTTTTTCTTTGGGCTTCCTCGGTATAGAAGAAGAGAAGTGCAAGCAGTAGTTCCTTGCTGCAGAAGGAAGAAGAAAGAAGAAGAACAAGATTGTTCTCCCTTGGCTTCTTCTTGGTGACTTATGGCAGAAGATAAATTGAGTTTATTTCTCTTGTAAATTTATCTTCTTCGGTGTATCTCGATTTAGAGAGAGAAGAAGAGAGAGCAACGAAGTGAAAAATCCCTCTTGCAAGTCGAGACGATCGACTGATGTAAATTCCTCAAGTAGTAAAATCCTTTGCAACTCCGTGGACATAGACAATTTGTTGAACCACGTAAATCTGTGGGTTTCATTGTGTTAATGTTTTTTTGTGTGAATTTTCTTGTTTTATTTTTCATTTCATCGAATATCGTTCTTCTATTTTATTTCTATGTACCACAACACATACCACTCAAATGCTATGTAGCGATTTACATAAATACCATTCAATTTCAATGAAATAATCTATATACATATCACTCATTGGTTATGACCTGTTACTTTTTAAACAGTGTTACTAAACATAAGCATAATGATAATTTGTCCATAATTAACTGTCACATAACAATTTTTAATCAGTTGAAACAAACAGCAGTCAGCTTCCCGTCAGCAACTTCCTCGCAACAGCTTCTTAGGACAACGCAGATGCGCAACTGAAAAGCTGAGAAGCTGCAGCTACCCTAATGAGACCCTTATTTGAAATAATACAAATTAGTATTAAAACCCAACCATGTGCCATTAGTTCCACATGAGTGTGTGTTGGTTCTTATTTTCAACAAAATGATGATAGGACTGATAGAATATTCAATGGGCTTGCTTCCCTGTTTCTTGACGTCAACTATTACTAGCACCCTTAAATAACTTCCACATAAATCTATTAAACTATCTTTTTCATGCTGTAAACAGCTCAACAACTTTGGTAGACGAATCGACCCCTTTATTCTAATGTCGTCGCAGAATCCTAAGCTAAGGGGAAGAAAAAATGTCCACGCCATGGTCNACATAATTTGGTTAAGTTGTTATCTGTAATGTATATATGTGTCTTAAACTTTAGAAATTTTGATGAACTCGCCCTGTAATTCACTGATTTGTTTTGAAAAAGCTTTTCTTTCGAAGCAATCTGTCTAGAAAAACCTTCATTAAGATGCACATTTGCAATTTTTCCCTGTTTAATACAAGTAATTATTTATTATAGCTTACTATTTTATATTTTTTCTTGTTTGTCTGACTTGTTTTTCGACATTTTTTTAATATCTGTGACAGACGAGAATATATGACAACTCTTACAATCCTTGCGGTCCTATATACATAACCATTGGAGATGGAGGAAACAGGGAAGGTCTTGCCAACCAGTAAGCAAAAGCAGTACATTCATAAATTGCTTTAATGGCTTGTATTTTAAGATGTGTGTGTGATTTCATTGTATTTTAGTTGATAAAACCAATACAACTAAAATATAACTATTCATATGTGCGGGGAATCCGCACCTAACATTTTTGTGTGTATATGTTCATCTCTCTCATTGATCTAATTTGATGTCTTCCCTTAAGTTCAATATCTCGTTGGACTCAAGAGAGGGGCAAAGCAGAATACCTCTGCACTATTGGAAACTCGCAAACGAAATTCAAAAGAACTCATGAAGTATTAGTAATAGTCAATGCCCATCTTTTTTTCTTACTCCATTTAAATAATAGAAACATATTACAAACCTCCATCCCAACTGAGAATTTAATAACCAATAAAATTACTTTTAGGAAAACAAATAAACATATAACATAAAGGAAAACATAACATGAAAAAGAAAAACTTTAATTAACTTCTAAAATGAGAGCCTTTAATTGAGCTTCTTAATTCAAATTCAAAAGTTGAATTTTGAATTTTGAATTTGAATTTGAAACTTTAATTAGGATTTATTGTCCTTTCTGATTTGTCTCGGTTTTCAAATCCTCCTAAATAATTTGAAAATTTTATTTAAATTTTGAATTTGAAATTAGGATTTATTGCCCTTCCTGATTTGTCTGGGTTTCCAAATCCCCCTCCATAATTTCCTCTGGATTTGCATCAATTGTCGGCACTCCTAAAGAACTTGACTCTGACAAGTTATGTTGAGGGAAAATAGCAAAAAAATGTGGATTTAAACGTTAGAGCTCAGATGCTTGTAACCAAACAAAGTATGAATTTGGACGATTTTTCTATTGGACTAAGAACTTGAAATATCCTCCCCGGCGAGTCGAAACAAATTGATGGTCTAGAATGACAACAATCTCATCTCTTGGTATTGTATTTTCTAGCATTCGCATGATTGATGATTCGTTTCAAGCTGGTAGTGCAGAAAAGTCAAGGTCATCTCCTTTGAATGCAGTAAGGTCTTTACTGTTAAACACTGGGCTAATGCCGAAGTTGGAGGGTAGCTCAATAATATGGGCATTGGTTCCTAATTTCTTGATCACTTTAAAAGGGTCTGCTCGGCGGGCATGAAGCTTGGTAAACTCTCCGGAGGAAAACGTTTCGGCCTTAACCAAACAAGGACCAGATCCCTATTGTTAAATTGACGATCCTTACGTTTTGAATTTGTTGACGCTGCATAGGAATTTGTGTGGAACGTAAGGTGTCGCTTGCATTCGTCGTGAATAGTTTGCATATAACTAGAAAAATCCACTGCAGCCTCACTTGGCCTGGGTGGCAATGGTAATGAGTTGATATCTAGTGGAGTATTGGATCTAAACCCATAAACCACTTCGAATGGAGCACAACCTGTTGATCTATTAACAGAGTTATTGAAGACAAACTCTGCATGAGGAAGTATCATATCCCAGTTAGTAACGTGATCCACAACAAGACAGCGTAGTAAGTTCCCTAAACTCCTGTTGGTCACTTCAGTTTGACCATCAGTTTGGGGGTGAAATGCACTTGAAAACATCAATTTGGTTCTCATTTTTGCCCACAGAGTCTTCCAAATATAGCTTACAAATTTGACATCTCTATCGGACACTATGGAGGATGGGACACCATGTAAACGGACAACCTCCTTTATGAATATTACTGCAACTTTAGATGCATCAAAGGCTTTGTAGCATGGAATAAAATGGGACATCATAGAGAAGTGATCTACCACCACCATGATTGAGTCGTGTTGCCGAAGAGCCTTGGGCAACCCAAGAACAAAGTCCATACTTATATGTTGCCATGGTTTGTCCGGAATGGGAAGTGGCGTGTAGAGTTCAGGCTGCTGCTTGATCCTTTTATTGAGTTGGCAAACTCGGCAGTGGTCAACCACGGTGTTCACATCTCTCCTTAGTCGAGGCCAATAGAAACGATCAGCCACAATAGCATAGGTTTTATCATAGCCGAAATGCCCCGCCAAACTCCCATCATGGAGTTCAAAAATTTGAAAATCTCGCATTGACCCGCGCAGAATGCAGAGGCGGGACTTAAAGAATAAGAAGTCCTCCCGCAGCATGTAG
The DNA here is from genome assembly GCA_002079205.1 of Phalaenopsis hybrid cultivar. Classification (NCBI taxonomy): domain Eukaryota; kingdom Viridiplantae; phylum Streptophyta; class Magnoliopsida; order Asparagales; family Orchidaceae; genus Phalaenopsis; species Phalaenopsis hybrid cultivar. The sequence goes on from JXCR01134592.1 coordinate 24,342, forward strand.
TCATTACCCGATGACCGGTTGTGCTTGAGATCATTCCTTATCTTGCTGAAATCTTCGTCATCGTCATACTCGATTTTGAGACTGTCGAATTATGTAGTATTGATGGTAGATAAATGTAACACATGATGCCTTCTGCTCAAGGCGTCTGCCACCTTGTTCTTCGCCCCCGACTTATGCAATAAGAAATTCAAATTATTGTAGGTACTTGCATTCATTTTACTTTGAGAATTTAAGTGCTTCAAGGAGTGTGATCGGTATAAGGAATGAATTCCTTATGGATTAAATAAGACCGCCAGTGCTTCAATGTTTGAATTAGTGCATAAAATTCCATATCATAAACTAAGTAACGCCTGCAAGTCTTGTTGAGTTTTTCACTGAAAAAGGCAATGGGATCACCTTCTTGACTCAGAACATCTATGATTCCCACATGAGAAGCATCACACGCCACCTTGAAAATTTTAGAGAAATCCGACAATTTGAGTACCAGTGCTTTTCCCATTTTTTTTAATCTCATTGAAGGCTTTTGTTGCCCCAACACCCTATAAATTTTTTTTTTCTTTCAAGCACTCAGTGATTGAGGCCATTATGGTGCTGAAATTGCGAATAAATCGTCGGAAGAAGGTGGTCAAACCGTGGAAGCTTCTGACTTCAGAGAAATTCTGGGTTGTTGACCATGCCTGGACAACGTGCATCTTTACGAGATCGGCCTCTACTCCCTGGTTTGAGATGATAAAACCGAGGAACTTGACACTTGTCTTCATAAACGAACACTTCTCCCTATTAATAAAGAGTTGTTCCGCCTTCAAGACCTTCAGTACTTGTTCGATGTGGTTCAAATGTTCATGCACGCTTCGACTAAAAATTAATATATCATCAAAGTATACTACAACAAATTTACCCAAAAAAGTCAATCAAACAACATCGTTTATGAAGAGTCAGAGTCTCCCCAATAACAGTTAACAAACAGTCATAGGAATCACATCGCACCATGCTTCATCTGCAAATGTTTTCCCCAACGAGAAGTTAATCAAACAACGTCGTTTCACAATGACGGAATTAGTTTCATTAACCCAACTAATATGATAGGGAGCGGGGTGCTTTTCTGTCTTTAATTTCAATCGTTCTACAGCGGTTTCAGAAATCACATTCATGACACTCCCATTGTCAATAATTATATTCAATGCTCGATTGTTATGCTCCATTTGTGTATGAAAAGTATTGGTGCGCTGCCACTCAAGGTTGGTCTGGAGTTCTTTTTTTTATCCCGTCAATACTCTCTTGATTACGCAGTTGGGTAACTCCGACGTGTTCAAATGTTCTTCTTCACTGTGAACATCCTCATCGGGATGCTCCACATCCAGTAGCTCCTTCTCGTAGATAAAGACTAATTTCTTGTCTCTTGTCGGACATACGACGGCATAGTGTACGAAGCCTTTACACTTATAACACTGGGGTCCATCGCTGGCAACCTTTGTTTTTCCCTTTAAGTCTCCACTTTCCGCGACTCTGAAGTGATCTTTCGGAGCTGATGCTCTTTGGGAATTAGTTGGAGTAACACGTTCTCTTCTTGCGTCTGTCGCTGTCACTTTGCTCATCATCGTAGAACCTATTTGTTTCTCAATACGGAGAGCCAACTGGTACGCCTCCTCGACGTTGATTAAGCAAGCAGTCTACATCTCTCTACGTAGCTCACTCCGTAAGCCAGTGTGGTATCGAGCCAAAGTTCGTTGTTCGGCTTCAACGATTTTGTTGTGGACAGTTAACTCATGGAAGTGATCCGTGAATTGATCAACACTCATCGACCCCTTCCTGAGCTGCAACATTTCCTCGAACATCATTTGCTCGTAATCGAGGGCAAATATTTTTTCTTGAGCCTCCTTAATTTCTTCCCAATTGGAGACCGCTGGATGCCGCGTACATCGTAATTGTTCTTCCACACTCCCCCCCCCCCC
>JXCR01134592.1:26312-84193 GCA_002079205.1 Phalaenopsis hybrid cultivar
CCCCCCATGCTCGCGCATGACCCTTCAATTTCATCCGGACGTATCGAACCCTTCTATCCCCTGAGACGGAAAACCAATCAAAATAATCCTTGATTGTTGTTAACCAATCCTCGAACGCGTTGGGTTCCAGCTTCCCGTGAAAATCCGGCACATCAAACTTCATTCTCTTGGTGAGTTCGTCTAGAGGTTGACAATCTAGACTCGTTCGACTTGTCCTCGGCGGAAACTCCGCCCGTGGCGTCAGACTCGCGATTCGTGGTTATCCAGCTCCTGAGATTCATCATCGTCCTCTACGTCCTCCGCGTGTCCGTCCCTGTCGTTCTTTTTTCTCCCACGAGCTGCTTCTTGCCCTCGTTGATTACTTGGGTCATACTCCGCTTGAGCATAGCTTTCCTCCATAACATCAAGCCGATGAGTGAGTTTCTCTAAAGCGGTGGTGAGTTGCTCTAAAGCGGTGGTGAGTTGGTGGATTTGGTGTTGTAGTTGGGGTTGATCTATGTGATGATTTATGGGGTTTTGATCGTTTGGGTGCGAGTTGTTCGCCATGGCATATGAGCTACCACTGCGAGTTACAGGCATGAGATGACTTCGTAGCGAGGGAACTTTGATTGTCTCTGATACCAAATTGATGTCTTCCCTTAAGTTCAAAATCTCGTTGGACTCAAGAGAGGGGCAAAGCAGAATCCCTCTGCACTATTGGAAACTCGCCAACGAAATTCAAAAGAACTCATGAAGTATTAGTAATAGTCAATGCCCCATCTTTTTTTCTTACTCCATTTAAATAATAGAAACATATTACAAAGCTCTCATCCCAACTGGAAATGTAATAACTTATAAAATTACTTTTAGGAAAGCAAATAAACACATAACATAAAGGAAAACATAACATGAAAAAGAAAAACTTTAATCAACTTCTAAAACAAAAGCTTTTAATTGAGCTTTTTAATTCAAATTCAAAATTTGAATTTTGAATTTTGAATTTGAATTTGAAACTTTAATTATGATTTATTGCCCTTCCTGATTTGTCTCGGTTTCTAAATCCTCCTTCATAATTTGAATTTTGAATTTGAAATTATGATTTTTTGTCCTTCTTGATTTGTCTGGGTTTCCAAATCCTCCTCAATAATTTCCTCTGGATTTACACCACAATTGGAATTCCTCACCATCATAGAATCAATTTTATAAAAAATTTTGTTTCTAAAATCACTAAAGCCATGTACAATAAATGTGTTTGAAAAAAAATGATGTATTGCACACTAACTTGAGTTTCATTTCTGTTTTACGTACCTTCTTGAAGTTTTAACGAGCACCACAAAGCTGCCCATCTCTCTGTATTTAGAGAAGCAAGCTTCGGCCATGGCAGACTTAGGATATTGGACAATAAGCGAGCTCATTGGACGTGGCACCGTAACAATAGTTCGAATTCAGAGGTGGGAGATGAGCTATGGATAGAGAGTTTGAGCTCCTCAGCTTCATGCATGACAAAACAGAATTCTGCTACTCATTCCAATGATGAGCTTTAGAATTGCTAAAAGTCTTCTTCTAATGAACTCATTGATATCTTTGTTGAGTTAATCCCTTTAATTAGATAATTAATTAGTAGGTTTTGTATTAATTCTTGTTTTAACATAATTAAAATTGTGAATAATGATGTTTGTAAACTATGATGCAAAATGCATTTTGGAGGTGGAGTTGTTTTATACCGTCTTATCCTTTTCTTTCTTTAATCTCATGAATCCTTTGAGGTTTGTTAGGAATAAAAATTATTAAATGCTAGAAGGCAATGCAATGTTGGTGGAGTTGCTTTTTTATCTTCATTTTATTTTGCACTATTGTAACACACTTGAAGAAATAAGATGATGGCCTCTCATTTAAAGAAGATGAAGAGTTTGAAAGGGATAATAACTTGCCATTGCAAATCTCGAATGAAATATATTAATTCAATTTTTTGATTATATGTTAATGGAGGTTACACCTCCATTTATGTTGCATGAATAAACTAGAATTAGAATATCATGTGAAAGTAAGAAAAAGACCTTAGAATTTTGAGGGTTGAATATAATCTTTGGAGATACATGAAGAACTTAAACATTTCTTGCAAACTTTGTTTGATCATGAGTATTTAGGATCGAAATTTTTCAAGATATGTATATAAGATGATTATTCATTTTATCCAATATCCTAAAGAATTTAACATCAATAAATTCATCTTATAAGAAATTATTCATAGCATAAATTTGCTAAAAATCTAAAACTAAATACATGGAATTGTAATTTTAGTAGTAGTTGTTTTAGTGACAGAAGTGTGAATTTGGGCAATCAAATTATTAAAAGGTGTGAACGATTTAGATATCTTGGGTCTGTTGTTCAAAGCGATGGTGATATAAATGGGGATGTTAATAGTAGAATTCAAGTTGGTTGGCTGAAGTGGAGGAATGCTTCGGGCCTTTTGTGTGATAGAAAAGTTCCGCTTAGATTGAAAGGAAAGTTTTATAAGACTGTGGTGACACCTGCAATGCTCTATGACGCTGAATGTTGGCCTCTAAAAGAGAAGCATAATAATAAGTGTTGCAGAGATGATAATGATTAGGTGGATGAGTGGCTTTACACTTAGAGATAAAATGCAAAATGAATTTATCCGTGATAGGATTGGTGTAGCTCTTATGACAGACAAAATTAGAGGAAGTCGTCTTAGATGGTTTGGTCTACTAAACATCGATCTTCTGATGATTCGATTAGGATAGTAGTTGTTTTAGATTTGAGTTGTGTTAAGAAAGACAGGTAGACCTAGGAAGACTTGGGTTTATTGTATAAAAAATAATCTTAATTTACTAGAACTAGATGAAAATATGAGACTAAGGGTCTGTTTGGGGCAGCTGCAGCTTATCTTGCTTCTGTTGATAAGTAGCTTATCCTGATAATCTGCTGATGAGCAGCTGATCCGGATAAGCTGATTGACTGTTTGGTTTGTGTGTTTGGAAAATAATTGATTTGTAGCTGTTTGTGGATAAATGACCATTCTGCCCCTGAACTGAATAATTTATGTGTTTTCAGCAAAGGAATAATGGTTATTAATTTGTCAATATTCCACAAAACTAGGTTTCTACAAGTCATATTCCTCTATGAGTGAGAGAACTGAACTACTCATAAAATTAACCACTATATACTCTAGCATTCCTTGGCCTACAAATATACAAATAATCGTTTCTCACAAAATTGGAATTTACTGGAAAGAAGTCACACATGCGCTCAATTTAGATATTGTTAGTGTTTCTTGAGTGGAGCAATAGAAAGCTTACCAAAACTCCACCTGTAAAGGCGATACTTCTCGCTTCTGCTCAAATCTTCCAGGTTGAAGTTACGTTCACTTCCATCTCGAGCAGTAGCAGAAAGCGAAATGCCAAACTACCGTTGAACGGAAATTAGGTGGAGGACGGAGCTAAAAGACTGATCCATCATCAAAGCAGAGGACGAAGGGCCTGGATTTGCTGGAGAGCGACTAGGAGGGGGTCGTGGGCTTCGACTTGATTTCAGCGATAGAGAGCGACGAAGGGCCGGATATTCGGTGACGGAGAGCGACGAATTGTTGGATACGGGCTTCGACTGGCTTTCGGCGACGAAGAGCGACGAAGGGCCGTGGGCTTCAATTGGCTTTTGGCGACGGAGAGCGACGAAGGGTCGGAGGGCGACGGAGGGTCGCAGGGTTCGGAAAGAAGGCGAGGTCGTGAGCGAGAGGGGTAGAGGCGTAAAAGAAGTGAAATAAGCTCCAGGCAAACGCGAATCGCAGGTATAACCCTACGATTCACGTGTAAGAGAAAATATAAAACGCAGTTTTTATATAACCTATAAAACGTGCGAAACAAACGGGTAGACGGCGTTTTCAAAGACGCCGCCGCACTTATAAGCTGCCCCAAACAAGCCCTAAATAAGACTCAATGAAAAAAAAAAGATTCATATAGCCATCCCCATGTAGTGGGAGGCTTTGTTGTTGTTGTTGCATAATTTGCTAAAAACAAAATTAAATAATTGAAAATTAATTTGTAAAGTTCTCAACTCTAAAATAGTAGGCTCCTAAGCATCACATCAAAATTTATAATTGTTTGAATAGATTTTCATGATGACATCAATAGTGTGATTCAATAATCAAAATTAAGTGATATATTAATAAAAAAAAGGAAACTTGAGATAATAAAGTAATGCTAACAAAATGATAAAATAACAATAAATAATTTATTAAAGATGACAACCACGTAGTAACCCTAAAGAAATTATTACTAATGGCCTGAAATGGAATCACTCAAAATTTTTTTTTTTTAAGGCCATTATGTGCTTCTATTTTTAGGATGGGTTCAAATTATATAACTATTTCTTAATATGTTAATAAAACACACTCATATTTATGCCAATAATTTCAAAAAACTTTAATACCAAGATTTCTTTTTTTCTATATTTACACCCCCTTTTTTTGTGCATAAAAATATACATTTCATTGATGTTTGGTTTATGATAAGTAAGATTTATCAAATCCGTGATATTTGCAGATGAGACTGAGGGTAGGTTTGGGGCAACTGTGGGTTTCAGGATAAGCAGAACGTGGCGCGTGGGCGGACTACAGGGGCGGACTCGTAGTCTGTGTTTAGTGTAAAAACTCAAACGCAGTTTCAGATAAACTAATGAAACGCGAGAACCAAACAATACGACGGCATTTTCACACAGTTATAGTTGTCTCAAACGGACCCTGAGATGGAGCACCCGAGCAATGACTGAGTAAATCCGTGAAATCCTCTTGACAATAGGATTTGATAAATCTGAATTTGGGGAGCAGAGCAGAGCAGAAAAGAAAGGGAATGTTAGAGTTGGATTAAAAGGTTACATATATAAATACATAAAAATTTGGTGGTATGTCCGTAAACAATAAGCACCCTTTCAAAAAAATCAAGAAAGAAAAAAATTGGAATCATCTAAGCTTAACAAATGAAACATATAAATGCATACAAGAACAGAGGAACCCTTCCCTTATTTTTTTACAACCATCCATCTAATCTATCTAATTAACAAACTAACCCTAAAAACTCAAATCCCAGAGCATGACCGCAATGAAATGAACGGTCGAGATGTAGATATCTAAATTTTGTCCAGCTTCTCCGCCTTGATCACAGGATTGCTGCGAGCAATGGCTTCGCGGCTGGCCGACTTGAAATCAAAGCAGCAGCCGTGCTGCTCCGGGTACCGGTGCTCTCCGCAGTGCGTCACACCGCACCGACACTTGAACCCAAGGAGCCCCACCTTCTTCCGGCACGCCGCGCACCGCCGCGGCGGTTGCGGCTCCGCCGCCTCCGCCTCAATCGCCGCCTTCGGTGCTGCCGCCGACGCGGCTGATGGAGTCGACGAGGAACAGAATACAGTTGATGATGAAGAGGAGGAGGCCGCAAGAATGGATTTTTCGACAGCAAGCAGAGCATCCTGGGTTTTAAGATGGTCTCCGTAACACTTAGAGCAGAGATTGAGAGTAGCAGGGCTACCGAAGAATCCGCAATTGTTTGCACAGCGCAGGCCTTCTTGGCATCTCCGTCCCTGCGGGCATGGCTGATCCTCCGCCATCGTTTCGAGATTATTTGAATTTAGCCTGATGAATCAGAAAAAAAAAATAAACTTTATTGAAGATTGCTTGTCAGGAACACTAATTGGAAGGGAAAACTTGAAGCGACTATAGATCTTACTGTGTGTGACGATTCGTGGCGAGGGATGGAGATATGAGAGTGAAGACTTCACAGGCACAGAAGAAAAGGAGAAGGGGTCAGCGCTGGATCCGACCTGGAAAATAAGTTATCCAGGCTGGAAAGAGGAGGGGGAGAGCAGGTGGTTTAATGAGGATAAGTTTTACAGCTGTGGAGTAATGGTTCACGTTTCATTTTAGAAGAATAATATATTTATCCGAATATTTTAATTAATTCGCAATAAAATAAAATATAGTTTTTATGGATGATATAAATGAATTTAATGTCATAATATGATATGTATAACTCTCATTTACATTTAATATACATCATAGGAAAATTATTGTGTACCTGCATGTGTTTTTCGATCACAGCCGCATATCAATTATGTAAACAAAATTAATAAAAGTGGAATTCACTGTCATACAGACTTGAGTTGATGTGTGACTGTGATCGGAAAACGCACGCAGCTCTGTTAACCTTTCATACATTATGAGTGATTATTTAGAAAAAAAGAATATCTGTATATATTTATAAAGTAATAATTATGTTTAAAAACACATAAATATTTTTCATTTAAGATCGCAAAATCGGATTATTTGGAATTTGAGAAGGGACAAAAATATAAATATAATAATAAATTTTATTAAATGCCTAGGAATCAAAGTAGGAAGTTGTTTGGTTTATAAAAGAGTTAGATTTCAATCTTGCAATAAAATTTGTTAACATATTTCAATGCCAAAAATTAAGAGTTATATCAATCTTTATTGAGAATTATACATTAAAAAAGGGGCATTTACGTTCTATTAATTTTTATAGATCGCGTATCTTAACTTCCTTATATTTACATAGACAGCCCTCAAATATTTAATATCCCATTAAAATAATATCATTATAATTTTTTAAAAATAAATGTATATTTTTATGCCTAAATTTGAAGCACGAAAATGTTATGGATGTAAATATAAGTATAACAAAATTATGTGTGAGACATGCAAATACATAATAATTGTGTGTTGTATGTAAATTTCTCTAAAGAAGAAAGGTTTGCATAATGACACTCAATTCCTATGCATTTATCTAACACCTAAACTTGGGTGGGGTTAAGCCCATACATTGCAACTCTTTTAAAATCTGACTTGAAGGTCATGCAGAAAAGTAAATGTACAATTTTTTTTAAATCCTGGATATTTTAATCCTAAAACTTTCATTATCTTGAATATTTTTATTAGGATTTTGTAGAAAATTTTAGAATTTTAAATCATAAAGAGTTTATATTGCGTTCATGATTCTTAGACAAACCATAGAAATAAACAATGAAACAATTTAATCATTCAAGCACACAAAAAGGCTGAAAATAAGGCAAATAAAAAATATAAAAGACTGATTTCGTTGGGTCGACAACATTTCTCGGGAAAAAAATGTGATTGTTCTCCGCATAAACATGTATGGTCCAAATTCTATATATCAATTTAAAATATAGAATTAAGATACATTACACAAACATCTATTCTTAGTCCCGCCATGCAGTTCCTGCATCAAAGTGTGATGTTGAATGCGTAGAGAGTTTGATGGATCTCTATATCCAATGTTTAGAAATTAAAAAGACCCCTAAAAAAATAACTAACCTGAGGGCCTTTAAATTTAAAGTTGCACAATGTTTCATCATTAAAAGTAAACTTTTTTTAAGGTCAACCACTTCATTACTCTTAAGATACATAAATGAACACAATTCAAAAGAAACTCTCTGGGAAATACACTCTAGTGAATGTGAGAGTCATATCAGAGGAAACACCTTAGTGCATCATGTTCAGAGGCAATATTGCTTCTGATTGACCCTCATGAAAGACAGAAGATTTTTTTAGGAGAGCAAAGTAGTGCTGAAAGTATGCTCCACTGCAGCACTAGCCGACCTACAAGTTGCAGCCAATAGTCAGTCCCTAACTTTTCACCATCTGAGGACTCGACGTCATCTTGTCGTTTGCCCCTTCAAAGAGCCACCATAAATTCATTATAGTCGCTATAGACTACTTTTCAAAGTGGATATAACCCAAGACCCTAGCACGGATTACCATAGATGTCGTTTGAAACTTCATTTGGATTTACATCATCTATTGATATTTCTTGCCCCTGATGCTAATCACCGATGATGGAACACAATTCACTGATCAAGAGGTAAAAAAAATTCTTTCAAAGTTAGAGAATTAACCTCAATTTTGTATCTTTATATCTACCTCGGACGAATAGACTAGCGAATGCTGCCAACAATATAATCATAAATCTACTAAGAAAGAAGGTTGAAGCTGCAAGAAGAAATTGGGCAGACCTAATTAGGTTCATCTTACGGGTCGTCTAGACTGTTGTGATATATACCAATTGTTGTGGTATATATATAGAAATAAATAAGGAGAGCGATCTTTGACGAAGCGAAAAATAAAATAAGAAAATTCACACCATAAAACAGTAATACAATGAAACACACAGATTTACGTGGTTCAGTAAATTGCCTGCGTTCACAGAGTTGCAGAGGATTTTACTACTTGAAGAATTTACACCAGTCGATAGTCTCGACTTATTAGAGAATCTCTCATTTCGTTGCTCTCTCTTCTTATCTCTCTACACCGAAATATACCAAAGAAGATAAACTTACAAGAGAATTAAACCCAATTTTTTTTCTGCCACAAGCCATCAAGAAGAAGCCAAGGGAGAACAATCTTCTTCTTTCTTTGTTTTTTCTGTCGCAAGGAAATACTGCTTGCACTTATCTTCCTCTGTCCCGAGGAAGTCCAAAGAAGAACACAAAAATCATGACTTAGAAACTGAATGAGTTGTTCGATGCCTTTTATCGTGAATAAGAAGTGGAGAGACGACATTTCGTGAAACAGCAGGGAGTCGTGACTATTCACGATTGGAAGAAGCGAAGCACTTCACGCGAGCGGGAGCAGGCGGAGGTGGGAGTGGTTTCGCGATCGAGCGGGAGCGGGAAGGCAGGATCGGCGGAAGCAGGATCAGTCTCCAGGTTAACAAATCTCCCACTTGGAGACCGATACACATGTTAAAACATATTCTTCCTCAAACTGATATCCTCTACTAGCGGTGTTACATTTTTCTTCAAACATGAATCCTCCACCCCTGCAACTCAAAGCCTCCGTCTTCACTCTAGAAGACCAACTGAAGTTGTGCACAATTTTCGTTTCTCAAGAGTAACACCCTTAGTCAACATATCAACAGGGTCAACATAGCTTTGCACCTACAAACTATTTCTTGAATTACTCTTGTCTCTACTTACAACTCCCACTGCATGAGCAATATCCTGTCTCTGCTTAAAGTCTTTTTCAACAAGTCTAACATTGTACCTCTTATTATCATCAAGCTCAGTCTTCACCCGGTACACCCACTTATTGTGTAATGTTTTCTTCCCTGTGGAAGTTCTGCCAGCTCCCACTTGCTTGAACTTTCATATTGCAAAATTTCTCTATAGCTCTGTGGTTCTCCACCATTTATCTCTAGAACAATAAGAATTGGTGCCCCGTACCCACTCTTCTCTTCACTTCCATCATTAATAGAACTAGGAACTATCAGCAATAATGCATCTTGTACTTCTTCGGATACCACATTTGCGTTATCATTCTCCATATTATTGAGATTTTTGTAGTTCTTCTTTATGTGGTCAGCCTTGCCATAATTCCAGCAGGTTGTATGCTGACTGTAATTTGATTTTGATCTCGCTCTATTTGAGTTCCTTTCCTGTCTTCACTCTCTGAAATCAACATTTAATGTCAAACTCGTACCTGAGATCTCGTCAGAATCTTTTATGTGCACCTCCTCAGCCAAAATCAAATCACGAATATCATCACATTTCAGTTTAGATTTACCTGCAGAACTGCCAATTGTTGTCCTCATTGCTTCCCAACTATTTGACAACGATGCCAATAATATCAGCGCACGTTTCTCATCATCAAAATCAATTTCAACAGACAACTATTAATTTTTGATAGTATTGAAATCATTCAGGTGTTGAGCAACGGAAACACCGTCCGTCATCTTCAAGTTGAATAACTTTTTCAACGAGTGCAACTTGTTATTCATCGATGGTTTTTTCATACGTACCTGATAGGGCTGCCATGAGATCTACAGTTGTCCTCTCCTTGACGACGTTGTGTGCAACTGATCTTGATATGGCCAATCAAATAACCCTTAGAACTTGTCGATCCAACAAAATCCATTCAGTTTCATCCATCCTTTCGGGTCCTTTCCCTAATAAAGGAAGATGAAGTTTTTTCCCATAGATGTAGTCTTCTATCAGTATCCTCCAATAACCAAAATATGTGTCATCAAACTTCTCGATCCCTGAAACTTTCACTTAATATGCAGTCATCATTATTCCTCAGATCCGAAACAAACCTATGATACCAGTTGTTGTGGTATATATATAAAAATGAAATCGGAGAACAATCTTTGATTAAGCAAAAAATAAAATGAGAAAATTCACACAAAAAAATAGTAACACAATGGAAAACACAGATTTACGTGATTCGGCAAATTGCCTAAGTCCACGGAGTTGCAGAAGATTTTACTACTTGAGGAATTTACACCAAACAATTGCCTCAACTTACAAGAGGAATCTCTCACTTTGTTGCTCTCTCTTCATCTCTCTCTACACGGGGATACACTGAAGAAGATAAACTTACAAGAGATAAATACTCAAGTTCTCTTTTGTCACAAGCCACTAAGAAGAAGCAAAGGGTGAACAATCTTCTGCTTCTTCTTTCTTTGTTCTCTTTGTCGTAAGGAACTACTGTTTGCACTTATCTTTCTGTCTCGAGGAACTTTGAAGAAGAACACAAAAATTTTGACTTAGAAATTGAAGGAGTTGTGCAATGCCTTTTATCGCGAACAGGAAACGAAGAGAAAATGTTTCTCGAAACAGTAGGGAGTCGCGTCTATTCGCGATTAGACGAAGCGAAGCTTGGCTTGACAGGCGTGAAAGCAGGCGGAGGCGGGAGCTGTTTTGCGATCGAGTTGGAGTGGGAAGGCGGGATCAGCGGAAGCGAGATCGGGCTCCAGCTTAACACAGAGAACATCGTCAATGACCAAACAAACCTCTTATGTACTTTCCCATGATATGAAATCATGTGATGAAACTTGCTTTGTCTCTCTGTCTGTTGGTTGCTGACATGGTTGTTTAGGATATACGGGTTTCCTGGTGGGAGCCTTTAGGGATAAACCCCCTAGGGTTCCGTTTCCGGGCGAGACATCTAGTCGTTCCTCTAGGTGATTGCTACCTGGAGGACCTCAAATTACTCCATCATGAGAGCCATCTGGGCTTGCAACCCGTGGACTTCCGTATGACATCTGGTTGTGCAACATCTCTGTTTGGTTCAATGTGTGTTATCTTTCTTTGAAAGGTTTCTCTTTCGTAGTTAGCTCCGCTTCTTGTATGGGGCATGTTTGAGCTCACCACACCACCTTTAAGAATGTTGAATCTCTGATTGCCTTTTGTGAACACACATCAAGAGTTCTTGTAGGGGGAAACAGAGGATTCCCAATGGCTTGTCCCATTTAGTCTTTCTTTTATCTCTTATTTTTAAGAATGTGTCTGGTATAATTACAAAAAAGAGATAACAGTCATGAAAATTGTTCTTAATATAATTAATGCTCTAATAAATTGTATGAATTTCATTACATATATGTATTACAATTTGAATTTTGATAAGACATTAATTGGTTGGTCGATGGCTAGAATGCGACCGAGTGAGGCAATCGACTGGGTGGCAATCGTGCCTTGTGTTTAGTTGACTGAGGTGTTACAATTTGATTTGCTGGTTGGCGAACAATCTTGCAAAGAAGAGGTTGACCGAGGTTTTTGGTTGACTGTTATCTTACATATGGTTGACCGAGGTTTTTGGTTGACTGAGGTTTTTGGTTGTTCGATTGGCTAACAATGTTACAATCTGAGGTATTACAATTTGAATTTTGATAAGACGGTAATTGGTGGGCCGGTTAGCTAACTATCTCGTCGCCAAGACAAAAGTGGAACAATCATCCATTCGCTATCAAGGGTTTCTACATGCGCTTCATTCGATTGACTGATGAGTCGATTTGTTTTGTCGAGTGAACCGTTGCTCACTTATCGCTTTGGATCAAGTTTTACAGGGCCTACGTCTCGCCTACGTGGTCAGTTCGTCTCCTCCATCAGATACATCTATTAGCAAGGTCTTAGAAGGATCTTGTCTCTGCTTGTGTGAGATATACAGTGAGAGTTACTATGTTGAATTATGCCTCACCCTTACGAGATCTTGTTGCTCGTCGAGCGACCTCTCATAGCTTTGAATTGTACCAGGTTTAAAGACATGGTTTCACCTGCTTGATGGTGATATGTCGGTTGACTGCTTACTCTTGAAGAAGGCTTATTATTTTCAACCATTTGTTCTCTTTCAAATTATTGTTGGTAGCCCTAGTGGTACATTAGGTATACACCATATCTGCATTTTCTTTAAAATAGTAGAGGTAAATATCGTATTTAAAATATTTTGTTAAATAAAAACATTCTAATTGTCTTGTTATCACGCTGATTTATTAAAACCCTTCTTAAATTATAAAAGGGGCATTTGCATACACACATTATTCTTATCTTTTCACATTTAAATTTGTATATAAAAAAAATGCTTGTACGAATCTTGATGAGATTTGATGGTAGCGGAGACCAACATGCTGAATATTGAACGAAAGAACACAAACCAATCAACTGATGTTCTCCTAGTCGATGGTTGAGGGATAATCTTAGCCAACTGGCCACCTCAGCCACACGACCACAAAAGCCTTTGCTAGAACCTTCGACATCAGTGACCATGTTTCGACTCCCTTATCGCTCCTCCAACATGAGCGACAAGCCACGTATAAATCGAGAAACTCCCTGCTCCTCCTATCAACTTGGAGCTACTTCATCTCAAGCATCTCCTCTGACAAAGACTCACCTACTATTGTTTTCTCACACCTTGCACTCAATCTTATGTCCCTCAACCCTCAACACCACGACCCGTCGCAGCTCCCCCTACTCACTCAATAATGACCCCACCACCCTCTGACCGATCTAAAGTACTGTTGAGAATTGAGGAACCAAATATGTACCAAAAAAATATGTTAAACAAATTCGATTTTGTCTGACTGACCCAGCCTAAACAAACCAACCCTTGATGACCAACCAACAACTTGTACAACTGACCGACAGCCTAGAATATCGACTGATAGCCTTGAGAATGAGCACTGACCTAAGGATCTACTGAGCAGAAGGTCAAATCCATATGAAAATGTGTCAAAATCAATTACAAATATGAAAAAACACTCCAAATAATAATAATATAGCGTAATGCCCTAATCAAAGTAGGGACAAACGTGTAATTTTATATCTTTGGCCCAATATCTCTTATAAATTGGGGTCTATAACATGTAAAAATGACTTTTGGGTACTCTCTCCTCTCTCGTAACCTCTATTTTTCATATGTAAAATGAGTCAGAAGGCTTAGGAATACCTCTGTTCGCCCCTATATAACAAGTATGCGTGTGTTATATCCTTCCCTTTCTTTCTCTATCTATTTCTTTTCATCTCTCCTCTATGGTTCCTACCGCTTTGATCAATGGGGATGTCTCAAAAGGCAAATCTGGACTTACAAAAGCGAAAAAAACTATCTTCTATAACGATCAAGCAAAAGACTCTCCTCTAGGACGAGCAAAAAAAAAAAACTCTCAACAATGATGAGCAAACAAAGAATCTCCTCCGAGACGAACAAACAAATGTCTCTCCCCGGGATGAGCAAACAAAAGGCTCTCCTTCGGGATGAGCAAATAGAAGACTCTCATATAATCCGAGAGAAAAAAAAAACTCTTATATGGGACAGTCAAACAAAAAACTCTCATTTGGGATGAGTAAACAAAAACTCTCATCTGGAAATGACCCAAAAAAAACTTTTTCGAGACGAGCAAATAAAAGACTCTCCCTCGAGACGAGTAAACAAAAGACTCTCCTCTAACTTTGGATTATCAACTGACGTGCTTCAGCATTGATGAACAAAGGGGTATAACTAATGTTTTATTATGATTGCATTTAACATGTTTAAAAAACCTCTCATTTTTATCACAACTTCGCTTCCAAGAAATAAGAGGCTCAAAGACTTTTATGTTTATAAAAAAAATACCCATGCAAATCTTGATGGGATTTGATGGTAGCAGAAACCAACAGGTCAAATGCTGAATGAAAGAACATAAGTCGATCAGATGATGTTAGCACAACCGATGGTCGAGGGCCAACCTTAGCCACCCAACCATTTCAACCACACGACCACGAAAACCTCTGTCAAAATCTCCAATGACGACGACCACGTACTAACTCCCTCACTGCTCCTTCTATATGCACGACTAACTGCATATAACTCGAGAAAATCTCTATTTATCATCTCAACTTGAAGCTCCTCCATCCTGAGCATCTCCTCCGATGAAGACTCTCACTAATACGACTCTCTCACACTTTGCTCTCCATCCAATCTCCCTCAACACTCAACACAACAATTCGTCGCATCTCCCACTACTCACTCCACTGCAGCAGGTCCACAACCCTCCGATGGATCTAAATTACTGCTGAGAATTGGGGAACCAAATATGCACTTAAAAAATATGTCAAACAGAATCCCATAGTCTGGACGACTGACCCAACCTGAACCCCCAACCATAGACAACCGACCAACAACCTAGACGACCAACTAATAGTCTGGACGACTGACCAATAGCCCGGACTGCTGAACCAATGACCTACCAAGCTGGAGGTCTCAATCCATATAAAATTGTGATAAAATCAGTTATAATTATGAAAAGACATGCTAAAAGACAATAATACGTAATACTCCTTTTAAAATAATAGCAAACATATAATTTTATATCTTTGGCCCTCAATCTCTTATATACAAGGGTCTATAACACGTAAAAATAACTTTTAGCTCTTCTCTCTAGACCCGTGCTATGTAGGGAGACCTCTCTCCTATTTTTTCTTGTAACATCTATTCTCATATATGAAATGAGTTCAGAGTCTAGGAAATACCGTAGTTCGCCTCTATAAGATAAGTTGTGTGCGTTATTTCTTTCTCTTTCTTTACGTGTCTATTTTTCTTTCTTTGGACATAAATCTAAAGCATAAACTTTATTTTTTTTTGCATTTGGACCACTCAAATCTTTAATATCACATAAAAGTGCCAACATTTTAATTTTAAATAGTTGAAATATAAATTTTCATAGATAGATACGGTGGTATGTATGTAAAAATTAAAGCTCAGTTACTGGACATGCAAATACATAGGAATTGAGCGGTATGCATGTAAATCTCTCGTTATTAAAATAGAAATAAGGAGGAGAAAAGCGAAATGTTAATCGATAGCAAAATCCCTCACAGAAACCGCCACAGCCTCTTGAACTCGACTCCTTGTCCTCTTATCTCGCTGGCAAGCCGATTTCTAGTTTGGCGGTCCCTCTCGATCTCTGCGGGTTGGCTTCAAATCCATGGAACCACCTGAAGCGCCATCGTCTGCGGATCCATTGCAGCACACTGCGGCGGAGCCCCCTCTGGAGGAACCGATACTGCAACTTCCATCCGAAGCTCAACCAACAATAACACCGACGCCATCGTCATCGGCAGNCGGAACTGAGCGGTATGCATGTAAATCTCCCATTATAAAAATAGAAATAAGGAGGAGAAAAGCGAAATGTTAATCGGTAACAAAATCCCTCACAGAAACCGCCAGAGCCTCTTGAACTCGAACTCCTTGTCCTCTTATCTCGCTGGCAAGCCGATTTCTACTTTGGCGGTCCCTCTCGATCTCTGCGGTTTGGCTTCAAATCCATGGATCCACCTGAAGCGCCATCGTCTGCGGATCCATCGCAGCACACTGCGGCGGAGCCCCCTCCGGAGGAACCGATACTGCAACTTCCATCCGAAGCTCAACCAACAATAACACTGACGCCATCGTCATCGGCAGTCTCTGTTTCCTTGTCCTCGTCGTCGCCCTCCTCTGCTGTTTCTCCTTCGCANACCATCTGAAGCGCCATCGGCTGCGGATCCATCGAAGCTCACTGCGGCGGAGCCCCCTTTGGAGGAACCGATACTGCAACTTCCATCCGAAGCTCAACCAACAATAACACCGACGCCATCGTCATCGGCAGTCTCTGTTTCCTTGTCCTCGTCGTCGCCCTCCTCTGCTGTTTCTCCTTCGCAGCCCCAATCCCAATCATCTCTGCATCAACGACAGCCTGTCGCCGCCCGTACTCGATCTCACACTCAATTGGGGCAATCCCAATTCACTCCTTCCACGTCCTCATCCTCTTCTTCCGCCTCTTCGATCCAGAAAAACGGGCCCTCGATCGGCCTCCCGGCTGCCCTTCCCCATCACGCAAGGCCGCCGTCCTCCGCGGGTTATTCCTACGGTTACCCGTCGCACTTTAGCCAGCCATTTGGGAGCTCCAGCTCTCCATCACAATCGCTAAGCCAGCCCTTCGGCGGCTTTCCTCGGAATTCCCTGCCCACGGCGGAGCAATCTTCGGGCTCTAACGCCCCTTCTGCCTCATTCAGCCAGCCCTTTTCTGCGATGCCCCGCAGCTCTGCTGGGGCGCCGGATCAGCAGCCCAACTCTAATCCTCAGGTTTTTTTTTGACAGGGTTAATTACGTTGAATTGCTACTATTTATTTTGTTTGAATAGTTTTTGAGTGTTGTGTNTATTACGTTGAATTGCTACTATCTATTTTGTTTGAATAGTTTTTGAGTGTTGTGTTAAGCTTTTACTTGTCTGCTTCTCAAATTTGTATCGGTGAGTATGATAAGAGAAAGTAAGTCTTTTCAGGGCATCAGTAGTTGGTATTTGCTTGCTTTGCAGGTCACAAGTTTTTGGGATCCAGTCCTTGTTTTTGAAGTATAAAAGAACTATGTAGTTATAAAGGATTCATGATACTGGACAATAAATTCACACTTTATTTCAGGTTTTTTCTGTAACTCAGTTTAGGTTTAGACAAATCACTGACCAATTCTACTTGTTTGGTATCTTTGTTTGACANGTGAGTATGATAAGAGAAAGTAAGTCTTCTCAGGGCATCAATAGTTGGTATTTGCTTGCTTTGCAGGTCATAAGTTTTTGGGATCCAGCCCTTGTTTTTGAAGTATAAAAGAACTATGTAGTATTTCATGATACTGGACAAGAAATTCACACTATTTCAGTATTTTTCTGTAACTCAGTTTAGGTTTAGACAAATCACTGACCAATTCTACTTGTTTGGTATCTTTGTTCGGCAACTTACAGTTTAAGCCGCCAGTTCCTGGTGTCCAAACAATTGGGACGATAGGTTCTCTCAGTGGTGCTCCNTGACAACTTACAGTTTAAGCCGCCAGTTCCTGGTGTCCAAACAATTGGGATGATAGGTTCTCTCAGTGGTGCTCCGCGGATGAAAGCAAGTGGGATTCAGCATCAACAAAGACTTGGCCAACCAATTGATAAATCCCTGCCTCAGTCGGCCACCAATCAAACTTCAAACGCACAAGTAACTTGGCAAAATNATGAGTATGATAAGAGAAAGTAAGTCTTTTCAGGGCATCAGTAGTTGGTATTTGCTTGCTTTGCAGGTCATAAGTTTTTGGGATCCAGCCCTTGTTTTTGAATTATAAAAGAACTATGTAGTATTTCATGATACTGGACAAGAAATTCACACTTTATTTCAGTATTTTTCGGTAACTCAGTTAAGGTTTAGACAAATCACTGACCAATTCTACTTGTTTGGTATCTTTGTTCGACAACTTACAGTTTAAGCCGCCAGTTCCTGGTGTCCAAACAATTGGGACGATAGGTTCTCTCAGTGGTGCTCCGCGGATGAAAGCAAGTGGGATTCAGCATCAACAAAGGCTTGGTCAACCAATTGATAAATCCCTGCCTCAGTCGGCCACCAATCAAACTTCAAACGCACAAGTAACTTGGCAAAATTTTCATCCATATTTTCCTGTCCATGATTTTCTTATTTTTCTTTTCAAACTTCCGATCAGTTTGACTTTCCGATAAAGGTACGGCACGATCAGCAAATGCATGTCTTGAACTTTTGTTTCCCCTTCCTGTCTATTTTGGTTTTTTCTCTTTCTTGATCATGATGCTAAAAAAATTGCTTTCCTTTGGATATGAGTGTTGAGCTTGGTTTATGCACTGGAGTTCTTTATGTTCAAAATTGGTGCCTTCTGACAGTGAATGCATTTCTGTCTTGCAAGGAAGAAGAAGAGCACAAAAAGGCTACTTGGAAAAGGAAAATTTCTTTCTATCAAAAGCAGAAAACTGTCATATAGGGAGAACCTTCTCCTTTTCACCACTACCATGGTGTAAAAGCATCACACTACTTAACACAAAAAAAAAAAGCATATTCACTAAAATTCTATTTAATAATATTAAAGCAGAATTAACTAATATAATAATGGTAATTAGTCAAGGATAAGTCAAGGCCGCATTAATTGCTCTCCACCTCAAAAGAACTCGTCTCGAGTTCAAAAACTTGTGTTTGGCCACCATCAAGAGGCTGAGTTCGAGCAGCAGCTGAATAACATAGGCATTATCATTTATTATGGCAGAGACAGGGAAAGGTCCAAATTTTTTTGGTTTCAATTTAGAATAAGTGTCGACTGGAAATTGCTCTTTGCGTGGATGAACAATAACCAAGTCTTCGATATTAAATTGTTTGTGCCTGTGGTGTTTATCAACTTGTAATTTGAACTTTGATGCACTAACAATAAGCTTCTAGATGATGTCTTGAAGCTTAACAGTGAAGTCAATTTGCTAATTAACTAGCAGCGTTACTGTTCGGTTTTGGTAACAACCAAATCAACAAATGGTCGGTAGCCTTAGTATAAACTATGTTAAATGGAGCCTGACCCTTGGAACAGTTCGCCATGGAATTATTGGCGAATTCAACTCGTCTTAAGGCTTTATCCCATCTCTTAGGTTGCTCGCCCGCTAGGCACCTAATCATATTTGTAATCGTTCTGTTGGTGACCCCTGCTTGGTCATCGATTTGGGGATGATAAGCCGAACTCAATTTGAGGTTGGTCTGAAATTGCTTCGAAAGCTCTCTCCAAAAATTGCTTACAAATTTGAGATCGCGGTCAGAAGCTTCGAGGTATGACATGCAATCGAACAATGTCTTTGAAAAAGACTTTTGCCACATCAAGTGCATCAAATATTTTCTTGCAAGCAATAAAATGTGACATTTTTTAAAAATTATTCACAACCACCATCACAAAATCCATCCAATGCTTTGTTTTGGACAACCCCAAAATAAAATCTAGACTTAAATCTTCTCAAATCGATTTTAGAATTGGTAACAAGCTATATAAGCCAGTGTTTTGTGAGGCTATTTTATAAATTTGGCATTTGTGACAATGTTCCACATATCTCGATACTTCTCGTTGAAGTTTAGGCTAGAAGAAGCTAGCTTGCAATGCTGACAAGATTTTATCTCTTCCAATATGAGCTTCTGTTAGGTTTTTGAATTAGCCTCATTCTCTATGAGGTATTTGGTATACATAGCCGAGTTTCTTTAAATAAATACCTTTTTTGGAGAGAATGATTAGTAATTTGACGACCTACTTAGCATTTATTTCATGGTTTAGCAAAATCAGAATTGTCGACATATAAGCCTTTGATAGATTCCATACAAAGGATAGTGGTTTGCAGGGACACTGGGAGGCTAGCCCGCCTGCTCAAAGTATCAACAACTGTTAGTCACTCCAGATTTATGAGCTAGAACAAAACTAAACTATTGTAAAACGACGATCCATTGCACGTGCATTTGATTCAATGTTTTTTGAGTTTGCAGAAATCGCGGAGATCAATGATCCCAGAACAAAATGAATTCTTGGTGAAGAAGGTAGTGCTTCCAATGTTTAATACCCTTGTGAGAACATATAATTCTTGTTCATATGTGGGTCATCTTTGACGGGGCAAACTCAGCTTCTTACTGAAGAATTCGACAGGCTTTCCTTCCTAAGACAATACTGCACCAATCCCAATAGCGGAGGCATCAACATCAACCTCGAATGGTTTGTGAAAGTCAGAAATGCTTAATATAATGTCTGAACACAATTTCTTTGATGGTTTCAAAACTTCTTTGTTGCACAGGCCCCCAAGCAAAAGTTTTTTGTTTAAGTGCATATGTGATTGATCTCAGAATTGTGCTAAACCCTCTTATGAATCGTTGATAGTAGTTGGCAAGGCCATGAAAACTTTGAATCTCTGAAATTATAGATGGGGGTGGCTGTGACTTGATGGCTTCTACCTTTCTTGGGTCAGTATGGACTCTTAATTTATTAATGATGAACCCCAGAAAATGCACGCTTGAACTGACGAATTCACATTTGGACTTGTTAAGATATTTCTCTTCATGCAGAACTGATAGTATAACAGTTAGTGCTTGAGGTGATTTGACAATGAAGAGCTGTAAACTAATATATCATCAAAATAAATGACACAAAATTGATCAAGGAGGGGTTTTAAGACTTCACTTATGAGTCACATAAACGTGCTTGGCGCGTTACATAACCCGGACAACATCACACGCCATTCATATATGGCTTCTTTAGTTTGAAGGTTGTTTTCATTCATCATCTACACGGATACGGATTTAATGGTACCCACTTCTTAAGTCCAACTTGGAGAAAATGGTTGCACTAGCAAGTTGGTATAGAATATTCTTAAATCTTGGCATAGGTAAATGATACTTTATAGTGATTTTGTTCATAGCTTGACTATCTACACACGTTCGCCAACTTCCATCATTTTTAGGGACAAGTAAGCCTGGTACTGTGCACAGGCTGAGACTCCGGCGAATGTACTCCTTGCTTAAGAGTTCCTCTATGATTACTTTCAGCCGAATTTATTCTTTTGGACTCATTCGGTAGTATGGAAGGTTGGGTAAGGCTACTCCTGGAATCAGATCAATTTGATGTTGAATTGATCAGATGGGAGGAAGTTGTTTTGGCAATTCAACAAGCATAACATTTGTAAACTGCTGATTTTTGCACTTCGGTAGATTAAGGTCATCATTTCCTGCTGTTTATGCTACATAATCTGTCACTGTCACTCCTAGTAACAGCGAGTGATGTTTGCATTTTGTAATTAACCCTGAACCATAAATGGATGTGAAAGCTGATCTCTCCAATTAAGGTTTCCCTCTGTGCTTAGATGCAGTAGGGCTGTTTGACAGCAACCATTTTTTTTTACCTTGCCAGTCAGACACGTATGCATTGCTCCTTCCATCATACCAAGCCCCGGTGTAATACTGCCAAGGCCTACCTAATATGATATGACATACATCCATGTCTATGACATTGCATACAATTTCGCATTTATATTGCCTTCCTATGGAGAATGAAACATGGCATGAATCAGTTAATGCACTTCCCTACCTTTCTTTACCCAACCTATTTTATATGAATTTGGGTGTTTGGTTGTTTTTAATTGTAAGGCTTTCACCATCTTTTTTGACATTATATTCTCTGTACACCCACTATTGATAAGTATATCACAAACTTTTCCCATCACAGAGCATTTAGTGCAAAAAATTCAGTGCCGTTGAGATATGTTCATTTATTTAGGAGCCAACAAAATCTTTTTTAAGATACAAGATATGAATTTATTGTCACTTTCTACAAGATTTTCGCAATCATTAATCGACGATAATGTATGAGTGCTATCATCCAACTCTTGTTTTCCTTCCATCAATTGTGCTTGGCGGCGGTTAGGGCAGTCATCGGAACGATGCCCTGACTGAAAACAATGGAAGCATCTGCGTGGCTCTGGCTTGTTGTTTGGCTTGGTTAGTCCTTTTTCTTTTGTGACTGATTGATTTGGAGACCGTTGGACTTAAATGGAGCTCGTTTTGGCACTGAAATTTGGTCTTTTTCGCTGATCAATGGGTTGATCCCCACTTGATCGCTTCTAAGTGTTAAATTTTGATGCTCGAGAGAGTTGCAATTCCGCTTTGCAAGCAAAGTTGACATCCTGGGATAGTGACCAAATGGTGTACAACTCTAATTTTTTTTAATAGGTCATTTGAGACTGCCAATGTATCTCGCCGCTAACTAATGATCTGTTTCATTCAGATAGTTACGGGCACTGAACTGATAAAACTTCTCAATGTATTCGCCAACTTTGCAATTTTCTTGAGTACATTTTTCATATTGTAAATATAACATTTGTTCGTAATCGGATGGTAGGAAATGACTTCTCATCAGTTATCCTCATCTAGCTTCGTATATAACTTTGACTTTCTTTCCTTTGGGATAAATGGGAGTGTTTGGTACAATATTTTTAGTAGGATTTAAGTTAGATTTAATTTAAATTCAGTCAAACACCATAAATAAGTTAGATAAATCCGCTCTCAAGTTAAATTCAATTTTTGCTTATTTCATGTATTAAATCCAGATTTACTAGTTCCACTTATTAGTTGGATTTAACGGATCTAGTGTTGGAAAAAAAATATTTTAAGATTTATGCCAAACACCTCAAATGGATTTAACTGGATTTAATCTTAATTGAACCAAACATTATTTTAGATTTAATGATATTTATATTTAATAAATCTAGAAAATTCGAATTTTCTAAATCCTATTTATCTTAAATCCTCCTTACCCACCAAGTGCCAGCCCCCTATCCCCCTTAAGTTTGCATGCAACATATTTAACTTTTTAATCCAATGAAATACCCTAAAAAATATTTCAAGATTTATGCCAAACACCTCGAATAGATTAAACTGGATTTAACCTTAATTGAACAAAACACTATTTCAGATTTAATGATATTTAGATTTAATTAATCCGGATTTAATAAATCTAATTTAACTTAAATCTTTCTTGCAACCAAACAGTCCCCTATGTTAGTTGAACCCATCAAGCGCCAACCCTTTCTCTCCTTTTAATTTTGCATGCAACATATTTAACTTGTTTGTCTATGAAATATCCATGTATTTGAAGAAAGACTCGACTAATGCTCCCAATCTAAGTAATCTTCTATGTGCAAATATCCATCAAAGAAAGATATGTCAATTTTCACCTTAATCTCCCTCATTTTGACCTTTTAAATTCAATGTCAGTAGATGGATTCCAAAGTGGAAATTTCAGCCTCAAAATCGGAGTAAAAAAGGGCCGCATGCTGGCGAACACGTTGGTCCTCGTCCAACGTAGGATTCTCATTACAGTCGGTTAACACTTGCCTTTGGGATTGCCTCAGATCTTGAGTTAATACAACGAGATCTCCAATAGTAGGTATGGTAGCAATGCTCGCCGTTGTGGTTGACGGTGGAAACGTTTTATTGATTCTGATTGCTCATAGCTCAGTCCTCAACTTATCCATGAACTTAGTGAAATCGGAAGCAAAGGCATCAAATCATTTACCTCCTGAGCGAGATAAATGTCTTAAACATATAAAAAATAAATTACCAAATGTATCATATACGTCTCCTGCCCCACTTTATTTTATTGAAGGACATAACTTTGAGTAGAAAGCTTGTTAAATTTAATAAGATCATTATTGGACAATATAAATCTGAATAATCTTGCCGAGCTCAAGAGTAACAAAACAAAAACCAACGTTTAATTTTAGTTGTCTCTTTTAGGTATCTGTTTTGATGATACGAGCTATTTTAAACGTTGTATCCTTTGGGGCATATTAGATAAAAGTTGATGGAGAAGAAACTTTTTATCCTGAAAAAGAATTGGTAATTAAGGATTTTTTAATGAATAAATTGCTAACCATTCAATTTTTATACAATATGGTTGTTTGAAGTTTGAAAACGTGACAATGAAATTTATACACCCATTATTTGGTTTGGTGTAATTGGAAGTCAAACCTTCACTAAAGCCACTCTATTATAATGATTTCATTCTTCTGCACAAAATGACTACAAATTTTTATAATATTTAAGAATAAGTTTACTATCTACAACCATATGTGATCATATGGGGGATTTAGGTACTAGTCCTACGAAAACTCAATTCTTGTGCTTGTTCTTCGTTTCTTTTGGAATGATTATGCAATTAAACTTACTCATTTCATTAATATTTTGGCTTATATAGAGTCATACAATATTTATAAATAAACCCCTACACATCTTCTATTTTCAAATATAAGCCTACATTAGATACAAATCTCAACACCCCCTCTCAAGGTGGGCGAAAAACATTCACTAAGCTCATTTTGTCACATAATCTAGTTAACTCCACTGAGCTTAGTCCTTTAGTAAGGAGGTCAGCCACCTACTCCGTTATTCAACTTCTCCTTGATGAAGAATATATTAATCTTCACATGTTTAGTTCTATTGTATTGCATCGAGTTGTTAGCAATGTTGATTGCCGACTTATTGTCACACCACAACTTCATTTGAGTTGATCCACTTTGAGTTCAACCAACAAGGCTTCCAACCATATCATCTCAACAACTTCTAATATCATGTTCATGTATTCTATCTCTGTTGTTGATCTTGCTACAACTGACTATTTCTTACTCTTCCGCTGGACCAAGTTGCCACCTACAAACATGCAGTATCATGATGTGGATCGTCTGTCATCAACATAACTTGCCATATTAAAATCACAATAGCCTTCAATATTTGCATGCATATTTTTTTCTGAATCTCAATGCCTTTCCTGGTACACTCTTCAGATACATCAGAATCAGATACACTGCATCCATATGGTCCTTTTTTGGATCATGAATGTAGTGGCTCACCACACTTATTGCAAAAGAAATATTGGGTCAAGTGTGCATGGATAGATTAAGCGACCCACCAACCTTTGTTACCTCTCATTGTCAACTGATTCACCTGCCTTTATACCGAGCTTGATCTTTTTATCAATTAGAGAGACTGCAGGCTTGCACCCCCACGTATCCGTCTTTGTGAGAAGATCCAGTACATACTATTTTTGGGATAGGACCATCCCCTCAGGTTTATGGGCTACTTCAATCCCAATAAATTATCCGAACTGTCTCGTCAGTTGAACAATCCTTGCCTCATCATTACTAGTGATGATTATGTCATCCACATACACAACAAGTATAATAGTGTGACATTCACGTTACCGAAAGAACATCGTGTGGTCTGCATTGATTTGCCAACATCCCAATTTATCCATCGTCATTTTAATTTTTTCAAACCAGGCTTGAGTAGACTGCTTCAAGCCATATAATGACTTCGTGAACCTACACACATTGCCCATTGTATGGGATGTGTTGAATCCTGGTGTTATCTCCATATATACTTTCTTTAGTAGCTCCCCTTGAGAAAAAGTATTCTTCACATTAAATTGGTGTAACCTTCATCCACCATTCACTGCTAGAGAAACAAATGTCCTCACCATGCTTATCTTTGCTATCGGTGCAAAGGTTTCATCATAGTCAATGTCATACTTTTGACTGTACCCTTTTGTCATTAGTCATGCTTTGCACCTCTCCACCTTTCTTTTGGAGTTTGCTTTATCGTGAAGATCCACTTGCATTCAACTGTCTTCTTCCTTGCTGATAACGGTACAATCTCCCATATTCGGTTTTGATCAAGAGCTCCAAGCTTTTTATGCATCATCGTTTTCCATTTGGGATTCTCTTTAAAATCTTTCAATACTTGGGTATAGAGACAGAGTCCAATGATGCAATGAATGCTCTATGCAAATGTGAGATATTAGAATAAGAAACAAAGTTTGCAATGTCAAGTTCCCACCAAAAACGATCAGAACAATGTCTTGCATTGCTGCGGGAGTTCCTTAACGTTGGAGGGGTAAGAGTAGATGGAGGGGTAGTATTATCTGGGAGTTTTGAATCAAAGGTGGATGGTGTAGGTGTCTCAAGAGTCAGGGAAGACCGAGGCAAGGGACTTGTTGTCACTGTAGGATCTGTTCTCTCATTTTGTTTTTTTCCTCCGTGTATACACCCTTAGCTTACCTTCAATCTGATTCTTACCACCACTAGGGTCAATCTCCTCAATTTTTGTCTCCTCAGTTGATTCATCCCACATCACAGGACGTGATATTTTTCCCACTTGCACCACTCCATCACTACTACTACACACTCTCTCTCGAGTCATATCTCTAGTGGTTGTTGAGTCACTGAAGGGTGAATTCACCTCTAAAGTATAGTATGGTTCAAACTCTCTGAATGACACATCCATACTCTTAAATATTATCTTCTCGATCGAGCTCCAGCATACATAATCCTTCTGAGTAGCAGAATACCTCACGAACAACTTCCTTACAGCTGGCCCGTTGTCTTTCACCATGCCTACACATTCAAATACTTTCAATAGAATGATCTCACTATTATCGTCTTTCAACATCTGACAATGAGACTTTCAATCCAACACTCTCGAGGGCATTCTGTTAATTAATTGTGTCGTTGTCAAAACTGTTTGCCCCCACAAGTGCTTTGGGACATTTATCATGATAATCATGCTTCAAGCTACCTCTAGAAGGTATATATTCTTCTTTTTTGTTACTTTATTTTGTGTCGGTGTGTATGAACATGTGGTTTGATGATATATCCTTTGGGCTAACAAATTTTCTTCAAACACCTTGTTGGCACTCTGTCTCATTATCAGATCTCAATACTTTCACTATAACACCATATTGAGTTTGAATTGCCCTGCGAAAGTCTTTAAAGCAGGCGAGCACATCACTTTTATTTCTCATTGGATATAACCAAGTAACACGAGAAAAACAATTAATAAAAGTCACAAAACATATGTAATCATCCATCAAAATTGTAGAACAAGGTTCATCTGAATGCACCAAATTAAAAATATAATAACCTTTTTTACCAGAACTAACATAAGAGCTTCTGGTATGCTTGCCAAACTCACAAGCATCACAGACAAATTATTTACTTTTTCATTCAATGATGAATACAAATAACTCAATAAATTAAACGAAGAGTGTCCCATGTGCCTGTGATGTAGCAACAATACATCTTCCACACTCCCCTCACCTCAGATCCTTTTGCTCCAGCATTATCAACCATTGATACCAATGTTGAGTTTTTCCCTTCTCTATCCAAGTACCAGAGTCCACTATGCCACGTGTCAGTTACAAGTTTCCGGCCAGTCCCCTTCTCTTGGAAGATCTCCTTTGGAATATTAAATGAAACAACATATTTTTATTGAAGTACAATGACACTAATGGATAAAAAGTTATATGGAAAGAAAGAAGCATGTAAAATATTGTATAAAGTCATTGAATTAGTACACCTCACTGTACCCTCATCAGTGGTTTAAATGCTTTTTGCAATTGCTAGGTGGGTATAGGAAAAAAACTCACTAGCGACACCTGTCACATGTCGAGATGCACCAGAATCTACTATCTATTTTAGTGAACTTGTGGTGGATATAGAGGCAAGGTCATGCGTATCACGAGCACCTGTGGCTAAGTGAGCATAATTAGCAATGCTCCTCTTGGATGATGATAAGGTGGATGCACTTTCAGTGACACCACATGCCGTTTTCTGCTTCCTCTTCAACATCTCTAGAAACTTACAATGCTCATCGGTAAATACCACCTGTCTTTCCCTTGTTCTCTGTTACCATCATGTTTGACTGATAGCCCCCTCTAGACGATCCATGTCCACCCATCTCTCTTTGCTTGAGTGGCTTTGGACAAACCCTTCTTAGGTGTCTCACTTCTCGACAATTATAGCACCTGTCATACTTGAGCTCTAGGCAGGCAAAGCTGATCATATTCTTGGAAGTTTACTCGGCTGAGCCTAAACACACGTGTTGAGGTTGTGGCTCCCGTCAAGACATTAGCTCTCTGTATGAGTCTAACCAAGGCCTTCAGAACTTCAAGATCTAGCTTTCCTAGAAGCTCCAATCTTTTACCTCTCTTCATTTCCTGACATCCTCAATCACAACGATCCAAGTCCAGAGTCTACAGATCGCGTGAATTTGACAATTCACGTTTGTATGTTGCGATCACGTTGGTTGATTGCATGCTTTGCTTTGGCTCGAGTTCACCCACTTCTCCTTTGGTATTCCACTGTTTTTTCGGCCTCTGTCGTATGCTACCTTCTTTCGCACACCTAGCATGGTGTCAAAGTCGCAACCCCTTTCCACTGTTTCATGCATGACCCCATTTGATTTCTTCGCTGCACAACCGTACACTAAATTCCAGGCTGCACTTCGCCTTCTCTGTCACAGTAAATCACACTGAAGGATCAAACCAGTTGTCCTCCGTGCTTCTTCTCAGATTGTGCGCCTTCTTTTGCCGCAGACAATCGCACGAAGCCACTCTTTTCTCGTTAATCTCGTAGGTGCCACGATCAGGCAGGTGTGGCGATCCCAGGGGGGTCCTGTTGGGTAGCACCAATCGCCGCTTTATCGTTGTACCGCAAATCTCCTAAGCAGGGATCCTGTCATTGCCTTCTCAGTTTTAGTAAGGCTGCGTCAGTCGCGGCCGTTTTGCGATCATTCTCGCGATTCTTTCAACTGCGCAATCCCTTTCCGCATGATTCTGTTCCAGGCAACGCCCTCTATCGCGATTCTTCCCTCTGTATTGCTATCCTTCACACGATCCTTCACAATGTCATCTCGTCCCAGACAACTTTGCCCAAAGTGGTTGCGAGGGTTAGGGCCGAGGCTCTACCATATTGGAATGATTTTGCATTTAAACTTCTAGACATACAACATTTATAGATAAACTTCTAGACATCTTCTATTTTCAAATAAAACCCTCCATTAGATACAAATCTCNTATCATACTACCTAACACAAAAAAAAAGCATATTCACTAAAATTCTATTTAATAATATTTAAGAAGAATTAACTAATATAATAATGGTAATTAGTAAAGGATAAGTCAAGGCCGCATTAATTGCTCTCCACCTCAAAAGAACTCGTCTCGAGTTCAAAAACTTGTGTTTGGCCACCATCAAGAGGCTGAGTTCGGGTAGCAGTTGAATAACATAGGCATTATCATTTATTATGGCAGAGATAGGGAAAGGTCCAAATTTCTTTGGTTTCAATTTAGAATAAGTGTCGACTGGAAAATGCTCTTTGCGTGGATGAACAATAACCAAGTCTTCGATATTAAATTGTTTGTGCCTGTGGTGTTTATCAACTTGTAGTTTGAACTTTGATGCACTAACAATAAGCTTCTAGATGATGTCTTGAAGCTTGACAATGAAGTCAATTTGCTAATTAACTAGCAGTGTTACTGTTCGGTTTTGGTAACAACCAAATCAACAAATGGTCGGTAGCCTTAGTATAAACAATGTCAAATGGAGCCTGGCCCGTGGAACGGTTTGCCATGGATTTATTGGCGAATTCAACTCGTCTTAAGGCTTTATCCCATCTCTTAGGTTGCTCACCCGCTAGGCACCTAATCATATTTGTAAGCGTTCTGTTGGTGACCCCTGTTTGGTCATCGATTTGGGGATGATAAGCTGAACTCAATTTGAGGTTGGTCTGAAATTGCTTCGAAAGTTCTCTCCAAAAATTGCTTACAAATTTGACATCGCGGTCAGAAGCTTCGAGGTATGCCATGCAATCGAACAATGTCTTTGAAAAAGACTCTTGTCACATTAAGTGCATCAAATATTTTCTTGCAAGCAATAAAATGTGACATTTTTGAAAAATGATTCACAACCACCATCACAAAATCCATCCAATGCTTTGTTTTGGACAACCCCAAAATAAAATCTAGACATAAATCTTCTCAAATCGATTTTAGAATTGGTAACGAGCTATATAAGCCAGTGTTTTGTGTGGCTACTTTATAAATTTGGCATTTGTGACAACGTTCCACATATCTCGATACTTCTCATTGAGGTTTAAGCTAGAAGAAGCTAGCTTGCTATGTTGGCAAGATTTTATCTCTTCCAATATGAGCTTCTGTTAGGTTTTTGAATTAGCCTCATTCTCTATGAGGTATTTGGTATACATAGCCAAGTTTCTTTAAATAAATACCCTTTTTGGAGAGAATGATCAGTAATTTGACGACCTACTTAGCATTTATTTCATGGTTCAGCAAAATCAGAATTGTCGACATATAAGCCTTTGATAGATTCCATACCAAGGATAGTGGTTTGCAGGGACACTAGGAGGCTGGCCCGCCTGCTCAAAGTATCAACAACTGTTAGTCACTCCAGATTTATGAGCTAGAACAAAACTAAACTATTGTAAAAAGACGATTCATTGCACGTGCATTCGATTCAATGTTTTTTGAGTTTGCAGAAATCGTGGAGATCGATCATCCCAGAACAAAATGAATTCCTGGTGAAGAAGGTAGTGCTTCCAATGTTTAATACCCTTGTGACAACATATAATTCTTGTTCATATCTGGATCATCTTTGACAAGACGAACTCAGCTTCTTACTGAAGAATCCGACAGACTTTCCTTCCTAAGACAATACTGCATCAATCCCAATAGCGGAGGCATCAACATCAACCTCGAATGGTTTGTGAAAGTCAGAAATGCTTAATACAATGTATGAACACAATTTGTCTTTGATGGTTTCAAAACTTCTTTGTTGCACAGGTCCCCAAGCAAAAGTTTTTTGTTTAAGTGCATCTGTGATTGATCCCATAATTGTGCTAAACCCTCTTATGAGTCATTGATAGTAGTTGGCAAGATCATGAAAACTTTAAATCTCTGAAATTATAGATGGGGGTGGCTGTGACTTGATGGCTTCGACCTTTCTTGGGTCAGTATGGACTCCTAATTTATCAATGATGAACCCTAGAAAATGTACGCTTGAACTGGCAAATTCACATTTGGACTTGTTAAGATATTTCTCTTCATGCAGAACTGATAGTATAGCAGTCAGTGCTTGAGGTGATTTGACAATGAAGAGCTGTAAACTAATATATCATCAAAATAAATGACACAAAATTGATCAAGGAGGGGTTTTAAGACTTCACTTATGAGTCACATAAACGTGCTTGGCGTGTTACATAACCCGGACGACATCACACGCCATTCATATATGGCTTCTTTAGTTTGAAGGTTGTTTTCATTCATCATCCAGACGGATACGGATTTAATGGTACCCACTTCTTAAGTCCAACTTGGAGAAAATGGATGCACTAGCAAGTTGGTATAGAAGATTCTTAAATCTTGGCATAGGTAAATGATACTTTATAGTGATTTTGTTCATAGCTTGACTATCTACACACGTTCTCCAACTTCCATCATTTTTAGGGACAAGTAAGGCTGGTACTGTGCACGGGCTGTGGCTCCAGCGAATGTACTCCTTGCTTAAGAGTTCCTCTATGATTACTTTCAGCCGAATTTATTCTTTTGGACTCATTCGGTAGTATGGAAGGTTGGGTAAGGCTACTCCTGGAATCAGATCAATTTGATGTTGAATTGATCAGATGGGAGGAAGTTGTTTTGGCAATTCAACAAGCATAACATTTGTAAACTGCTGATTTCTGCACTTCGGTAGATTAAGGTCATCATTTCCTGCTGTTTATGCTACATAATCTGTCACTGTCACTCCTAGTAACAGCGAGTGATGTTTGCATTTTGTAATTAACCCTGAACCATAAATGGATGTGAAAGCTGATCTCTCCAATTAAGGTTTCCCTCTGTGCTTAGATGCAGTAGGGCTGTTTGACAGCAACCATTTTTTTTTACCTTGCCAGTCAGACACGTATGCATTGCTCCTTCCATCATACCAAGCCCCGGTGTAATACTGCCAAGGCCTACCTAATATGATATGACATACATCCATGTCTATGACATTGCATACAATTTCGCATTTATATTGCCTTCCTATGGAGAATGAAACATGGCATGAATCAGTTAATGCACTTCCCTACCTTTCTTTACCCAACCTATTTTATATGAATTTGGGTGTTTGGTTGTTTTTAATTGTAAGGCTTTCACCATCTTTTTTGACATTATATTCTCTGTACACCCACTATTGATAAGTATATCACAAACTTTTCCCATCACAGAGCATTTAGTGCAGAAAATTCGGTGCCGTTGATATTTGTTCATTTATTTAGGAGCCACCAAAATCTTTTTTAAGATACAAGATATGAATTTATTGTCACTTTCTACAAGATCTTCACAATCATTAATCGACGATAATGTATGAGTGCTATCATCCAACTCTTGTTTTCCTTCCATCAATTGTGCTTGGCGGCGGTTAGGGCAGTCATCGGAACGATGCCCTGACTGAAAACAATGGAAGCATCTGCGTGGCTCTGGCTTGTTGTTTGGCTTGGTTAGTCCTTTTTCTTTTGTGACTGATTGATTTGGAGACTGTTGGACTTAAAAGGAGCTAGTTTTGGCACTGAAATTTGGTCTTTTTTGCTGATCAATGGGTTGATCCCCACTTGGTCGCTTGTTAAATTTTGACGCTCGAAAGAGTTGCAATTCCGCTTTGCAAGCAAAGTTGACATCCTGGGATAGTGACCAAATGACGCACAACTCTAATTTTTTTTAATAGGTCATTCGAGACCGCAAATGTATCTCGCCGCTAACTAATGATCTGTTTCATTCAGATAGTTACGGGCACTGAACTGATAAAACTTCTCAATGTATTCACCAACTTTGCAATTTTTTTTAGTACACTTTTCATATTGTAAATATAACATTTGTTCGTAATCGGATGATAGAAAATGACTTCTCATCAGTTGCGGCATCCTCATCTAGCTTCGTATATAACTTTGACTTTCTTTCCTGTGGGATAAATGGGGGTGTTTGGTACAGTATTTTTAGTAGGATTTAAGTTAGATTTAATTTAAATCCAGTCAAACACCATAAATAAGTTAGATAAATCCGCTCTCAAGTTGAATTCAATTTTTGCTTATTTCATTTATTAAATCCAGATTTACTAGTTCAACTTATTAGTTGGATTTAACGGATCTAGTGCTGGAAAAAAAATATTTTAAGATTTATGCCAAATACCTCAAATGAATTTAACTGGATTTAATCTTAATTGAACCAAACATTATTTTAGATTTAATGATATTTGGATTTAATAAATCCAAAAAAATTAGATTTTCTAAATCCTATTTAACTTAAATCATCCTTACAGCCAAGCACCCCCTTAAGTTAGTTGAACCCACCAAGTGTCAGCCCCCTATCCCCCTTAAGTTTGCATGCAACATATTTAACTTTTTTATCCAATGAAATACCCTAAAAAATATTTCAAGATTTATGCCAAACACCTCAAATAGATTTAATTGGATTTAACATTAATTGAACAAAACACTATTTCGGATTTAATGATATTTAGATTTAATTAATCCGGATTTACCGGATTTAATAAATCCGGATTTACCGGATTTAATAAATCTAATTTAACTTAAATCTTCCGTGCAACCAAATAGTCCCCTAAGTTAGTTGAACCCATCAAGCGCCAACCCTTTCTCTCCTTTTAAGTTTGCATGCAACATATTTAACTTGTTTGTCAATGAAATATCCATGTATTTGAAGAAAGACTCGACTAATGCTCCCAATCTAAGTAATCTTCTATGTGCAAATGTCCATCAAAGAAAGATATGTCAATTTTCACCTTAATCTCCCCCATTTCGACCTTTTAAATTCAATGTCAATAGCTGGATTCCAAAGTGGAAATTTCAGCCTCAAAATCATAGTAAAAAAGGGCCGCATGCCAGCGAACACGTTGGTCCTCGTCGAACGTTGGATTCTCATTACAGTCGGTTAACACTTGCCTTTGGGATTGCCTCGGATCTCGAGTTAACTCAACGAGATCTCCAATAGTAGGTATGGTAGCAATGCTCACCGTTGTGGTTGACGGTGGAAACGTTCTGTTGATTCTGATTGCTCATAGCTCAGTCCTCAACTTATCCACGAACTTAGTGAAATTGGAGGAAGCAAGGGCATCAAATCATTTATCAAGACAGGAGTGAGCTCCGCACAAATCATTCCAATTGCGATCTTCGTCGTGGTTGGTATTTGGGCTTCTGTCTCCCATTAGTCTCTAATACCAATTGGTGCAGTCATCTGCAACTAGGAAGAATAAGAGCACAAAAGCTAATCGGAAAAGGAAAATTTATTTCTCTCAAAAGCTGAGAACTGTCAAATATGGAGAACCTTCCTCCATTTCACCGCTACCAAGTGGTAGAAGTGTCATTCTACCTAACACAAAAAGAAATAAACATATTCACTAAATAGCTATTTATAATGAAGGTAATTAATCAAGGATGAATTGAAGCCCTCTGCATCAGCTTCATGTGCACTTCAAGATAAACTACAATTTCATGTAACTGATACAGCCCTAAGCTTTTGTTTTAATGGCAAAGTATTTATTATGCTTCCCATGAAGCAACTTTTTTGAAAGATGGTTTTGTCTAGGTATTTTCATACAGCTAGTAAAATGGCATATGGCACAAGTACTCATGATTAGAATTAATCTATGTAAAATATGGTATTAATGCTGAATTTTTTTTTCAATAATATTATTATATAAGGGCTCCCCAATGCATGAAACTGCTGCTAGTATAACATATGTAGAGATACTATTGTGCACAATTTTATCCATTTATAAAAAAAAAATCATGGATTGAATTTATGATATATAGAATCTAGTCATTAGAATGAAATCATGAAAAATAATGAAATTTATAACATGTTTGAAAGATGTGCAAAAGTTCTTCAAATAACGTGTATTGAAATATTTTTAATAATCATTCCATCATCTCAAGAATGTATGACAAATACACAATATATACGCCCATTTATAAATGTAAGCAACCTTTAACTATTTTTACATTATACAGTATTATGCAAGTCATTCTCTTCGTGATATTTCTTTCACACTCAATCGTTTTACAATTTTTGGATAATGTCCATCACAGCGCTATTTTTTGTATAATAAATTTTTATATGTATTATTAATGTGTACAATTTATATACCCCAGTAACGTGAGTAGGAGCAATTCTAGATGGGGCCATTATGGCATAGGAACCATAAGTGCATTTTTATTCAATTTAGTACAAGGCGGTTAAAATATCAATGCCATCAAGTTAACCTCCAGAGCGAGATAAATGTCTTAAACATATAAAAAATAAATTACCAAATGTATCATATACGTCTCCTGCCCCACTTTATTTTATTGAAGGACATAACTTTGAGTAGAAAACTTGTTAAATTTAATAAGATCATTATTGGACAATATAAATCTGAATAATCTTGTCGAGCTAAAGAGTAACAAAACAAAAACCAACGTTTAATTTTAGTTGTCTCTTTTAGGTATTAGAATGTTTTGATGGTACGAGCTATTTTAAACGTTGTATCCTTTGGGGCATATTAGATAAAAGTTGATGGAGAAGAAACTTTTTATCCTGAAAAAGAATTGGTAATTAAGGATTTTTTAATGAATAAATTGCTAACCATTCAATTTTTATACAATATGGTTGTTTGAAGTTCGAAAACATGACAATGAAATTTATACACCCATTATTTGGTTTGGTGTAGTTGGAAGTTAAACTCTCACTAAACCCACTCTAGTATAATGATTTCATTCTTCTGCACAATATGACTACAAATTTTTATAATTTTTAAGAATAAGTTTACTATCTGCAACCAAATGTGATCATATGGGGGATTTAGGTACTAGCCCTATGAAAACTCAATTCTTGTGCTTGTTTTTCGTTTCTATTGGAATGATTATGCAATTAAACTTACTCATTTCATTAATATTTTGGCTTATATAGAGTCATACAATATTTATAAATAAACCCCTACACATCTTCTATTTTCAATTATAAGTCTACATTAGATACAAATCTCAACACCCCCCCTCAAGGTGGGCGAAAGGCATTCACTAAGCTCATTTGTCACATAATCTAGTTAACTCCACTGAGCTTAGTCCTTTAGTGAGGCGGTAAGCCACCTGCTCTCTAGTAGTTACATGATTTAGTTCCAACAATCTGTTATTCAACTTCTCCTTGATGAAGAATATATTAATCTTCACATGTTTAGTTCTATCGTGTTGCATCGAGTTGTTAGCAATGTTGATTGCCGACTTGTTGTCACACCACAACTTCATTTGAGTTGATCCACTTTGAGTTCAACCAACAAGGCTTCCAACCATATCATCTCAACAACTTCTAATATCATGTCCATGTATTCTGTCTCTGCTGTTGATCTTGCTACAACTGACTATTTCTTGCTCTTCCACTAGACCAAGTTGCCACCTACAAACATGCAGTATCATGATGTGGATCGTCTGTCATCAACATAACTTGCCATATCAGAATCACAATAGCCTTCAATATTTGCATGCATATTTTTTTCTGAATCTCAATGCTTTTCCTGGTACACTCTTCAGATACCTCAGAATCAGATACACTGCATCCATATGGTCCTTCTTTGGATCATGCATGTAGCGGCTCAGCACACTTACTGCAAAAGAAATATTAGGTCGTGTGCATGGATAGATTAAGCGGCCCACCAACCTTTGTTACCTCTCGTTGTCAACTGATTCACCTGCCTTTATACCAAGCTTGACCTTTTTATCAATTAGAGAGACTTCAGGTTTGCACCCCCACGTATCCATCTTCGTGAGAAGATCCAGTACATACTATCTTTGGGATAGGACCTTCCCCTTAGGTTTATGGGCTACTTCAATCCCAATAAATTATTTGAACTGTCTCGTTAGTTGAACAATCCTTGCCTCATCATTACTATTGATAATTATGTCATCCACATACACAACAAGTATAATAGTGTGACATTCACGTTACCGAAAGAACATTGTGTTGTCTGCATTGATTTGCCAACATCCCAATTTATCCATTGTCATTTTAATTTTGTCAAACCAGGCTTGAGTAGACTGCTTCAAGTCATATAATGACTTCGTGAACCTGCACACTTTGCCCACTGTATGGGATGTGCTGAATCCTGGTGTTATCTCCATATATACTTTCTCTAGTAGCTCCCCTTGAAAAAAAAAATATTCTTCACATTAAATTGGTGTAACCTTCATCCACCATTCACCGCTAGAGAAACCAATGTCCTCACTATGCTTATCTTTGCTATCGGTGCAAAGGTTTCACCGTAGTCAATGCCATACGTTTGACTGTACCCTTTTGTCATTAGTCATGCTCTCCACCTCTCCACCTTTCCTTTTGGAGTTTGCTTTACCGTGAAGTTCCACTTGCATCCAATTATCTTCTTCTCTGCTGATAATGGTACAATCTCCCATATTCAGTTTTGATCAAGAGCTCCAAGCTTTTCATGCATCGTCGCTTTCCACTTGGGATTTTCTTTAACAATCTGTCAACACTTGGGTATAGAGACAAAGTCCAATGATGCAATGAATGTTCTATGCAAAGGTGAGATATTATAATAAGGAACAAAGTTTGCAATGTCAAGTTCCCACCCAAAACGATCAGAACAATGTCTTGCATTGCTGCGGGAGGTCCGTAACGTTGGAGGGGTAAGAGTAGATGGAAGAGTAATATTATCTGGGAGTTTTGAATCAAAGGTGGATGGTGTAGGTGTCTCAAGAGTCAGGGAAGACCGGGGCAAGGGACTTGTTGTCACTGCAGGATTTGTTCTCTCATTTTGTTTTTTCCTCCGCGTATACACCCTTAGCTTACCTTCAATCTGAATCTTACCACCACTAGGGTCAATCTCCTCAATTTTTGTCTCCTCAGTTGATTCATCCCACATCACAAGACGTGACATTTCTCCCACTTGCACCACTCCATCACTAATACTACACACTCTCTCTCGACTCATATCTCTAGTGGTTGTTGAGTCACCAAAGTGTGAATTCACCTCTAAAATATAGTACGGTTCAAACTCTCTGAAAGTCACATCCATACTCTCAAATATTATCTTCTCGATCGAGCGCCAACATACATAATCCTTCTGAGTAGCAGAATACTTCACGAACACATATTTCGTAGTTATGGGATCCAACTTCCTTACAGCTGGCCCGTTGTCTTTCACAATGCATACACATCAAAATACTTTCAATAGAATGATCCCACTATTATCGTCTTTCAACATCTGACAATGAAACTTTCAATCCAACACTCTCGAGGGCATTCTGTTAATTAATTGAGTCGCTGTCAAAACTGCTTGCCCCCACAAGTGCTTTGGGACATTCATCATGATAATCATGCTTCAAGCTACCTCTAGAAGGTATATATTCTTCTTTTTTGTCACTTTGTTTTGTGTCGATGTGTATGAACATGTGGTTTGATAATATATCCCTTGGGCTGACAAATTTTCTCCAAACACCTTGTTGGTACTCTGTCTCATTATCATATCTCAATACTTTCACTACAACACCATATTGAGTTTGAATTGCCCTGCGAAAGTCTTTAAAGCAGGCGAGCACATCACTTTTATTTCTCATTGGATATAACCAAGTAAAACAAGAAAAACAATTAATGAAAGTCACAAAATATCTGTAGCCATCCATCAAAATTGTAGAACAAGGTCCATCTGAATGCACCAAATTAAAAATATAATAACTTTTTTACCAGAACTAACATAAGAGTTTCTGGTATGCTTGCCAAACTCACAAGCATCACACACAAATTATTTACTTTTTCATTCAATGATGAATACAAATAACTCAATAAATTAAATGAAGAGTGTCTCATGTGTCTGTGATGTAGCAACAATACATCCTCCACACTCCCCTTTCCTCAGATCCTTCTGCTCCAGCATTATCAACCATGGATACCAAGGTTGAGTTTATCCCTTCTCTATCCAAGTACCAGAGTCCACTATGCCACGTGTCAGTTACAAGTTTCCGGCCAGTCCCCTTCTCTTGGAAGATCTCCTTTGAAATATTAAATGAAACAACATATTTTTGTTGAAGTACAATGACACTAATGGATAAAAAGTTATATGGAAAGGAAGAAGCATGCAAAATATTGTATAAAATCATAGAATTAGTACACCTCACTGTACCATCATCAGTTGTTTAAATGCTTTCTGCA
Organism: Phalaenopsis hybrid cultivar; assembly: GCA_002079205.1. Lineage (NCBI taxonomy): Eukaryota > Viridiplantae > Streptophyta > Magnoliopsida > Asparagales > Orchidaceae > Phalaenopsis > Phalaenopsis hybrid cultivar. The sequence goes on from JXCR01134592.1 coordinate 65,011, forward strand.
ATTGCTAGGTGGGTATAGGAAAAAAACTCACTAGCGGCACCTGTCACATGTTGAGATGCACCGGAATCTACTATCTATTTTGGTGAACTTGTGGTGGATATAGAGGTAAGATCATGCGTATCACGAGCACATGTGGCTAAGTGAGCATAACTAGCAATGTTCCTCTTGGATGATGATAAGGTGGATGCATTTTCAGTGACACCACATGTCGTTCTCTGCTTCCTCTTCAACATCTCTAGAAACTTACGATGCTCATTGGTAAATACCACCTGTCTTTCCCTCGTTCTCTGTTACCATCATGTTTGACTGATAGCCCCCTCTAGACGATCCATGTCCACCCATCTCTCTTTGCTTGGGTGGCTTTGGACAAACCCTTCTCAGGTGTCCCACTTCTCGACAATTATAGCACCTGCCATACTTGAGCTCTAGGCAGACAAAGCTGATTGCATTCCTGGAAGTCTATTCGGCTGAGCCGAAACACACGTGTTGAGGTTGTGGCTCCCGTCAAGACATTAGCTCTATGTATGAGTCTAATCAAGGCCTTCAAAACTTCAAGATCTAGCTTTCCTAGAAGCTCCAATCTGTTACCTCTCTTCGTTTCCTGACATCCTCAATCACAACTATCCAAGTCCAGAGTCTACAGATCGCGTGAATTTGATACTTCACCTTTGTATGTTGCGATCACATTGGTCGATTGCATGCTTTGCTTTGGCTCGAGTTCACCCACTTCTCCTTTGGTATTCCACTGTTTTTTCGGCCTCTGTCGTATGCTACCTTCTTTCGCACACCTAGCATGGTGTCAAAGTCGCAACCCCTTTCCACTGTTTCATGCATGACCCCATTTGATTTCTTCGCTGCACAACCGGACACTAAATTCCAGACTGCACTTCGCCTTCTCTGTCACAGTAAATCACACTGAAGGATCGAACCAGTTGTCCTCCGTGCTTCTTCTCAGATTGTGCGCCTTCTTTTGCCGCAGACAATCGCACGAAGCCGCTCTTTTCTCGTTGATCTCGTAGGTGCCACGTTCAGGTAGGTGTGGCGATCCCAGGGGGTTTTGCTGGGTAGCTCCAATCGCCACTTTATCGTTGTTCCGCAAATCTCCTAAGTAGGGATCCCATCATTGCCTTCTCAGTTTTAGTAAGGATGCGTTAGTCACGGCCGTTTTGCGATCATTCCCGCGATCCTTTCAACTGCGCAATCCCTTCCCGCATGATTCTGTTTCAGGCAACGCCCTCTATCGCGATCCTTTCCTCTGTATTGTTATCCTTCTCACGATCCTTCACAATGTCGTCTCGTCCCAGACAACTTTGCCCAAAGTGGTTGTGAGAGTTAGGGCCGAGGCTCTACCATATTGGAATGATTTTGCAGTTAAACTTACCCATTTCATTAACATTTTGATTTATATAGCGCCATACAACATTTATAGATAAATCTCTAGATATCTTCTATTTTCAAATAAAACCCTCCATTAGATACAAATCTCAACGGTTTCCATCTTATTAGCATATATATGGAATCACAAGAACTGAAATAAATGATATGATTAGATTCAAGGATTCAAATTTCTACGCTACTAGTCGTAATAACTTTAAGCTATACAGTGGCATTATTGAAGTCATGCATCGCTCTATATCTCAGTAGGTTGATACTTCTACCTACTAAAATAATTTTACTTTCCAAGTCATGCAAATTTACATTAATTAGCTAATTTTCATCAACTGAAACTTCAAAGAGATCCAAAACGAAATAAGATCTTCAGTTCGTAACTTTATTTTTTTTCATATTTTGAAGGGCCAAATAATCTTTCTGTCATTTGCATCATAGAAATGTAAAAGTTTTGTATCCATAATCACTGCATCAAATGAAGTCTGAAAAAAATTAATAAAATTTTTTTCTGAACGAATTCTGTATCGTTCTAGTAACAAAACTGAAATTATCAGCATATCCTGAAAGATTCTTAATCTAAATAATAAATGCTGCATAAAGTTACCAAAATTGGTTTTCAATACCACTGCTTAACGCTTCTTGCAGTGATTACATGAGCTCCTTCGTGACTTCAGAAGCCGGATACATGGCTTCTTGATTAGTTAGCGGTTATTGCAATTGATGAGAGAAAAGGATGTTGTCTTGTGATACAAGTGATGGATTAATGTTTCTGCTGATGAATAAAGAAGTAGAATTGAATTAGGTTGAGATGATAAGGAGAATAGAAGCTGCAATTAGTATTTTTTTGTCAAACTGTAGATCAAGTTGCAATTCGGCTTGATACCGAAATATAATGCTTGTAAATCAAAATTTTAGTTGAGTCATCAGAATTTTGGGTCCACTCTGAAAAAAATAACAAGAAGGGGTTGGATTTTCTTTTTAACTTCAAGTTTAGGGGTTCGGTTTGAGTGAAATCCCAAATCCACTTTTAATAGCAGTAAAGATTTTGTTGTTAGATGATCTATACAGTGCATTAATTGATTCCTTTGTCTTATCTTTGCTTTGAAGAGAAAATACAGACCTTCTGACTGGGGCTTGTTTCTTTTTTCTTAAAGCTGCAGAATTTCCCAAATCCTGGATTATCAAGACCTTCCATGCCTTCACTAAATGCCCCGATATCTGCACCACAGAGTGCACAATCCCTTCAACAGCAATGGATGGCTAATCAAGGAAAGCAAACATATGGGACTTCATTTCCTTCTTCTTCACATAGGCCCCATACAAAGCAACAGTATTCACCGCCAGTTACTCCAAGTCAGCTGCAGGTTTCATCTTCCCAACAGCAGCAACAACAACAAAAGCAAGTTCAGCTGCAGCTGCAGCAACATAATCTTCAACAACAACAAAATTTTTCCATGCCACATCATTTGCAAGATCTCCACAGTAATAGGAACCAACAATCACTTCAACAGCAACATCAACAAGGTCCCAAAGGTCATGCTTCTATAAATCAAAGGTTAAACAAACAATTAGGACAACCAGTTTCAGGTAATTCTGGGTCTGCCATTCCAATAACTGAAGACCCTCCCGAAACTGGTAATCAGATTCTCAGTAAAAGAGGCATTCAGGAGCTGTTAGCCCAGGTGATCTTTTCTTTCATCAGGCTCAGCAGCTATCATTTTGTATTGGATTTCTGCTTGTAATCTAGAAACAATTTATGTTTATTTTAGAAACACGTGATTGATGCAGATTTTTGTTGAGCTAGTATTTGATGAGAAAAATTGCAATTCTTAATTGATTATGCGTGTGGAGGGTGTTATAAATACCGAGTTCAATCTTCAGCTACTTCAGGTGTCTAATAAAAGGAAAAAAACACTCAGAATCACCCAAAAGTAAAATTAGATGAACAAGATATCTGTTACAAATTTTCATTGTGGACTTTAAATGTGTGCTATAGTATGTGTTGTGCCAGGGAAGGGAGCTCACCCTGGTTATTCATCCTTTTGTGAATATCCAGTTCACAATTAGAACTCATTGCAAAGTGAATGATGCCTCAAGGTGACGGTGGCAATGTCATTGACCATTATATATCTATGCTTATATAGTTTGTGTATCAGGTATAATAAATTTTGGATGAGTATCTTGTGTTTTAATTATATAAATATGAAGCAAATATTACTTGCCTATATGTTGACCGAGCTGTAATCTCCAGTTAATAATGCTTTCTTTTCTTGGTAGATTGACCCGTGTGAGAAGTTGGAACCAGAAGTTGAAGATGTGCTTATGGAGATAGCTGATGAGTTTGTCGACTCTGTAAGTTCTATTTTCTGGTTGACATGTCTACCATGTTTATGTAGAATGTTAAAAGATAATGTTGATTTCATTGCTTTTAGATCATTGAAAATTACTATTTACTAAATGTGTCAGTTTGGGTTTGACCTGGAGTTGACACTATTTTAATATGCTTGATCTGAATTTGACCTATTTATTATATGGGTCAAAATATGTGTCCCATAACCAAACCCAATTCAAGCCCTATTAGGTAACTGTTTACTTTATGGAGCATGCATTTTATTTAATAGATATCACCTAATTCACTTGAATGTGACCCCTTCAATCCAATTAAAATGACCCGAGCCAGCTAACCCAAACCCAAATGGTAATCGGGTTAATTTTGAGTTATTTTGGCTATTCACCTTAATAATAATTTGGTCTATATGCTGGACCCAAAGAAACCCGATTTGATGTGGATTTTTAGTTGTATTCTGGTGAGTCTGTTGGGTCGGGTCATTTATTGGCACCCCTTCTATTTTTATGGTATTCTTCTTTTATAATATCAACATAACATATAGTATATGCAAGATTAGATGGAGGATCTGTTTATGTTACTCAGTATTGCTTAGCTTGAATGACTTTGATTTGGTAAGCTTTTGAATCATGTATATCTACTTTCAAAGTATGGATTTTCTTTGAAACATTAGCCAATCTTTGAAAATTAATTCAAAGACTCGGCACAATATGATCTCTCAATCAATTACTAGTGCGCAAACAAAGGCATAGAAATAATTTTCTTAGTAAATAAATATACAACCAAAGCAATATTGGTTATCTTACAATCGGCCTAGATTAATTATTTCAACAATCTACTGTACCCCTGTGAACTAATACATAATTTCTCTAGTCTAATTTTCAACAAAAATAATATGAGACACCAAAATAAAAATCTAAATTATTTAGTCTAATCTCAACAATAGATAATAATAACGTATTTAATTATATTTTTAAATTACATAAACTAAAAGTAGATAAAGATATGTATTTATATGTTTTGTGGGTATAAAAGAAGAAGGGAGAAGAGCAGGAGGAGGAGGAGGACTTACGGTTGTGGCTCTGGCCTCTGGGATTCCTGATCAAGAAAGAAGAAGATGCAGGGAGGGGCTTACTGTTAGTGATTGCTTGGCTGAAGGTAGAAGAGGGTTTGCAGCTTTTCCTTAGTCAAAAGCGGGAGTGGAAGTTTGGCGACTGCAAGAAATGATGAGAGGGTTTGTGAAGCCATAGTGTCAGCTTCTTAAATTGAAAGANCGACTGCAAGAAATGATGAGAGGGTTTGTGAAGCCATAGTGTCAGCTTCTTAAATTGAAAGACAAGGCATCGATGGGCACAGGATTCTTGCATAGATCATGGTTGTGGTGGCTAGGAGAGGGTCAACAGTACGCATGAGGGAGCAAAGTGTGTTTGGAAAACGAGAAGTGGTTGTGGTCGTGGTTGATTCTCGTGGATTACCCTCTCAAGTTTCGGAAATTAAATTGGTTGATGCAGTTTTGGGTTATTACAACATTAGCTAATTTGATGGCAGTAATGGTTGATAATTCCTTTTTCTTAAATGTGATCCTTTGATGTTTATAGTGAGGACATAATTGAAAAAATAGCTCTCAAAATCTGATTTGTACATTCACAAAATGGGCTTAAATAGGGTATTACATTATTTTACAAATAAACCCCTAGACTTATTTAATATTCTCTTTTTACCAAAAGGCCCTAAATATGGTCCAATTCTCAGCACGCCTTCTCAAGATGGGCAAAAGATATTCACTAAACCCATCTTGCAACATAACCTTGACACATCTAATGAACTAAGTCTTTTAGTGAGGCAGTCCACTTGCTCTCCATTATCAACATGACTTAGCTCCAGTAGCTTTAAGCAACTTTTCCTTGATGAAGAATCTATCAATCTCCATATGTTTTGTTCTATCGTGTTGCATTGGGTTGTTGGCAATTTAGATTGTTGACTTGCTATCACACCAACAAGGCTCTCAGCCACATCATCTCTACAACTCCTAAGTCCATGGCCCTGTACCTAAGTCCATGGCCCTGTACTCTACCTCAGTTGTTGACCTCGCTACTTCAGACTATTTCTTGCTCTTCCAAGAGATCAAGTTGCCCTCTACGAACGTGCAATATCCTGAAGTGGATCTTCTGTCATCCTTAAGCCTAAATCCCACCAACTCTAGGTTCGCTCTCCTCGTTTTTTGGTCCTCAACTAATTCATCCCACATCACAAGACAAGAAATTTCTCCCACTTGTACCACTCTCACCATTGCTACTCACACTCCCTTGCCTCATATTTTCAGTATATGACAAGTCACCGAAGGGTATCTTTAGTATATGGTGAGTCACTGAAGAGTGAGATCACATCTTGGATGTAGTATGGTTTAAATTCTATAATTGACACATTCATACTCACAAACGGTCTCTTCTCTATCGGGCTCCAACGGACATAATCCTTTTGGGTAACATAATAACCTACAAACATGCATTTCACAACTTTGAAATCCAATTTTCCTACCGATGGCCTGTTATCCTTCATAAAACATACACATCCAAACACTTTCAATGGGAGGGTCCCACTATTATCTCCTTTCAACATCTGACAGGGGACTTTTAATCCAACACTTTGGAGAGCATCCTGTTGATCAATTGAGCAACTTTAAAAAGATGCTTGCCCTCATAATTGTTTTGGGAAATTCATTGCGATTATCATGTTTCGTGTTACCTTGGGAAGTTATCTATTCTTTATCCCTGCTACTCCAAATTGTGCCGACCTGTATGGACATGTGGTTTGTTGTTATGTTCCTTGGGCTGACAAGTATTTTACAAATGCTTTGTTGGTACACTCTTTCCATTATCTGGCCTCAATATCTTCACCTACTACAATATTTTGAGTTTGAATTGTCTTGTGGAAGACTTTAAAACAAGCAAACACATCACTCTTATTTGTCATTCAAATAAAATCAAATAAATTGAGAAAAAAGAATAAATAAATATCACAAAATATCAATAACCATTCATAGAACTTGTAGAGCATGATCCCCAAATATCAGAATGTTTCAAGTCAAAACCCCAATCACTCATATTCCCAAAACTAATATAAGTGCTCCTAGTAAGTCTGCCAAACTCACAAGCATCACAAACAAGTTTTTGTTTATTTGTTTTTTCGTACAAAGAAAGATATAACCGACTTAATAAACTAAAATAAGGGTGTTTCATGCATCTGTGATTTTAGCAGCAACACATCCTCCACAATTCACTCAGATTCTGCTACTCTAGCACTCTCTACCATGAATGTTAACGCTGAGTCAATCCTTTCTCGGTCCAAGTACTAGAGTCCTCTATGCCACATTCTAATCCAAGTGTCCGACCTGTCCCTTTATCTTGGAAGATCACCTTAGGAATATAAAAAAAAAAACAATAACACTAATGTATAAATGATTCATTGAAAAAGGAGCATGCAAAATATTGGACAAAGCCATATAATTGTTACATTCATTGTACCCTTATCAACTATAGCTTGTGTTGTACCATCAACAGTTTGAATGTTCTCTGGTAATGTCAAGGGAGTATAGGAAGAAAACTTTCTAGCAGTATCTTTCACATTTTGAGATGCACCAGAATCTACTATTCATTTTGATGATCTTGTGGTGGAAGTAAGGGCACGAGCATATGTATCACAAGTACTTTTTTCAAAGTGAGCATAAGTGACAATGTTACCTTTTTGATGATGACTGGTTAGAAACATCCTCAGTCATATCTCTTGATGCTTTCTACTTCATCTTCAACAACTCCAGACACTTATGATACTTATTGATAAAAAACCACACCCGTCTCTTTCTCTTATGTTATCATCAGATTTGCCTGGTAGCCTTAATTTTCATCTTTTCAACCACCACAGTCATGACCACGGCCTCCACCTTGTCCACGTTCACCTGTCTCTCTCCTTAGGTGTCCTAGGACAGGTTTTGCTTAGAGCCCAATTTCACCATAATTGTAGCACTTGCGAGTCTCCCTTTATATACTTATCATACCTGAGCTCGAGGCAGCTAAAGCTGATTGTGTACTCAGCTCAGAGTGTAGCTTCATGTGACCATCCTCTTATATCATCGCAACAATGACATAATCTAATGAAGGGATAGTCGCTTGAGCTAGGAGGAAGATTTCCTCTGATCAAAGATCGGGTTCAGATGGTCACAATTTGCAGTCCTCATTTGTGTAAAGATCTCCCCATTCTTGCACTTTAGATCGCTACATCTCTACATCGGTGAGAAGTGATCAAGATCTGCCCAAAGCTGCTCCAACTCTATTGAGTACTTGTGAATTGATTTATCACTCTAAACCACTACATCCATCTCACGCTGATTCTGGAATATCCTCATGTGGTTCTCTACTCAGATGTCGTTCACATTTTGAATGTCATCTACTTATGAGGCATTTGATGGAACCATCAAGTTTAGTAGTCAGGTGTAAAGCAAGGAATGTGTGATCCTTCACTTATCCCTCTCAGCACCGTCACTCTTTGGCTTGAACCCCGTCAGATATCCCTCTAGTTTCTTCCCTACTAGTGTCTCGATCCGACGTGACCAACTCAAATATGTGGCTGATCCATCAAGTTTCAATTTATAGGAGTGGGATCTAGTTTTACTAGTGTCAGAGCGTTGAGGTAGCGGTTCACGTTGAGACGCTAGCTTCCTGTATAAGTCCAAGACCTTTAGAATTTCAAGATCAATCTTCCCCCAAACTTTCAATCATTTACCTTATGCATTATCTTTGTCTCTTGACATCCTCCACCAAAAGAATCCAAGTCTAGGTCACTTAGATCGCACGTAAAACCGCCTCCACTTCGATCCTTCGCCTCCCTACCGTCCTATGCAACTCAGGCCCTGGTCCGCTGCCTTCCTCAGTCCCAAGCTGCACATAACATCACACCTGCTCTACCTCCCAATGATATAGTCGTGGCTCGTCGAGAAAGGAACGGCGGCACTGCTGCATACGCAGACCACCGAACCAGCCCAAGCTCCAAGTGATCTAGTTGCGACTCGTTGAGAAGACAACGACGACACTGCTGCATGCATAGACCACCAAAGCGGCTTCCGTCTTGCCGAAGCTTTCTCTGTTAGCTCTAATCACGACTTATTTGCGAGGTCGCGGAAAACTGGGAGTCTCGGGTTTCTCTACGCCAATCCCATTCTCTCTATTTTGATCCCAACCGGATCAAGAAGTTCACACGAGGATGACACCGGAGGAAGAGAAAATTGAGAGTTTCGGGTAGTAGCTAACAACTAGGGTTCTGATGCTAAATTGAAAAATTAGCTCTCAAAATCTGATCTGTACATTTATAACATGGGCTTAAATAGGGTATTACAATATTTTACAAATAAAATATTCCCTTTTACCAATAAGACCCTCAATAAGGTTCAATTCTCAACAGACATTTTAAGCTGTAATGCTTCCAGATTCAACCTTCTTTATTTAAATTTTTTTTTTGGTTATAAGAAAAGTTATTTCTTTTTTCTTATTCTATTTTTGCATTTTTATGCCATTGAGAAGTTACTGCTTACATTATGTTTTTCATTCAACAGATAACAACAGCTGCTTGCTCATTGGCTAAGCATCGAAGATCCACTGCACTGGAAGCTAAGGACATAGTTCTATATGTAGGTAAGTAGATTCAGTTTGTCCCTTCATCTTTTTTGGATGAGAGCTGCTCCCCTCTTTTGTTTTTCTAGCTGATAATGTTATATCATGCTCTCGTGTTTTCTTGTTCTTTACCACTTAGAGAGAAATTGGAATATGACACTTCCTGGCTTTGGTGGAGATGACATCAAGTTATATAAGAAGCCTGTAAGAAATTTGATTTTATTTTCTATTACTTGGAATTCATGATCTTGCACTAACTGCGAGACTTTTACATTGCAATGCTTGCCTCTGGTTCTCACTGTGATGCCTGTCTGCAGCATACAACTGACATTCATAAGGAGAGGCTTGCGATGGTAAACTAATTTCTCACTTGTTTCTATGTGATGTTATATTTTTGCAAATTGATGCAGCAGTATATATCAGTGTCAGTTTTAGGTTGAAGCAGATTATACCAAGCTCTATAGTTCTCTGGACAACTGCCAATCGCCATCTTGTCTGTGTAATTGGAGAGAGGGAGGGAATGTTTGAAAGAGCGGTAGGGCAAGGATGAGAGCTAAGAAATATATAGCGGTTAAATCAGTTGACTTAATGGGGGCTGTAGAGTTTTGTAAAGAGGTTGGTCATATGGAAATAGGTGTTGGAGTCGGTGTTGGCTTTAGGCCCATAGCTGGGTATAGGTTTAGGTTGTTAAGTTCAATGGGGGGAGTAGAAATGTATTACAAGGAATTCAATGGTGGAATTATATTTGTCATTCAACAAAAGTCTTGCAAGGAAATTACTTTAATACCAAATGATGCTTAAGTGTATCGAGGAATTGAGAGAACAACACACAAATTATTGAACTGACATCGAATTGCAATGATTTGGGGACGGTATGGAATTAGCTGTAGAGTAGGGAGAGATAAACGGAAAGTCGTGCAAGTGTTAAGGCATGGAGAGAGTAAAGATACAAATATTGAATCACATATCTAATAATTTTAATATTTTGATCACTCGTAGATACATTGTTTGGATGAAATTCTTTGGACAGCCAACTTTATTTTTTTTTTCACACTAGTTTGAAATGACACGGTTTATAATAATAGGCTGAAGACCTAATGTTCATTGAATCATCTTTAGATATTTTACATAAAATTGCTTAAGAAATAGAAAATTGCGCATTGAGAAAATGCAATTACAATTGGACGCATTGTTGAACTGACGCTAGATATTGACTGTCTTGTAAAAGGTAGGTAGGATGACTGCCATTAGGTTATAGTCATACGAAACTTTTTGGTTGAATCTTCGAAGTAGTGTTCTCACAGCAAGTATAGTTCAATTATCCACTTGGCTGTTCTGGTTTTGTGGTTGCAGTGGCTTTTCTTGAAACTAGACAAAAAGTGGAATTCGAGTAAAGCAATCAGAGTAAGGCCTTTTGAATTGTGATTGCCCGTCTTTCTCATTGGATAGGTAGCACCAGAGGTGCAAGTAGTTGTGGCTAGTTAGTTTACCTTATGGCATTTTGCTCTATAAGGACAAGGGAAAAGAGTGCATTTAAAAGCATCGATCCATGCCTTAACTGGGGATATCTGTGTATATGCAAGTTTAATTGACTCAAAATTGATTTGCTTTTGCTCAAATTTGTCTTGCTTAAAATAATTTGATTCAACTGAAATTCAATTTGCTTTAATGCCATGGTGACTTGCTTGAAAATAGTTCTATTCTACTAAAATCGACTAAATGCATAGATTTATACACGTATATGAGTGCCAACATGGTAATGCGAATGCATTTATTCAAATATGCTATACACGAGCATTCTAAGATGCACAATATCTTCATACAGGCTCACACATGCATAAATTTACGTTTTAAACACAGGTTATTCTGATGTGTGTATGCATATCAACTCATAAAGTACAGATATAAACATGACATAATTGTATAAAGTACGTGATATTTGAACTAGCAGGGAAAACAGTAGAAACACTAAAGCACACTATTATTAATAGGGAAATAGGTTTACAACACAATACAACAGAAAATAACAACACCGACATACACGACACAAGCAACACCGTGGATTCAGATGGTTGGCAATGGTGGTGGCAACCAAGAAATGCTGATGGCAGCGAGGAGGAGGTGCAGAATTGTAGGGACAACAAGTATGGAGAGTCATTGGTGATCGACGACAGGCGGACGGGTGGCTAGAAGGTGCTGCACAACAAAGTAAATGCAGGAGATGGAGCTGCCGATGTTGAGGAAGGGCATTTGGAGTGACCGGTGATTGTCCTTTTGCCTCTTTTTTGTCTGGATTTGTAGTCTATTTCGTGGTTCGGTCGGCTTTTACTTCATACTCACGATCTTTGGTTCTATTGAATATTTGTTCATATTGTAGGAATGATGTATACTCAACTTTATTTAAATTATCATAGATATTAAATATTGTACAAATATATTGACTATTTTATAAATAAGAATGAAATGATCATTATTAGATAGTGTTTGTTATTGTATGTTTGTATGTGCATGCTTGACTATGATTAAATTCACTTTTTTATGATAAAATGGGGGAATGCTGAGAAATCTATACACGTAAATGAAAAAAAGATATTAATATTGAAGTGGATTAACTTGTACAAGTTTTAGATGGTGTTCATTTGATAGTTGTATATATATAAAATGATATTGAGATGTTATTGATATAGTAAAACATCTCGAATATTATGAAATATCATGATTTATCATATTCATAATCTATAAAATGTTATATACTGATTTTTAAAAAAAAATGAACTAACATGAATATTATTTTCGTTTTCATTGTATTGTTATAGTCTAAGTGTGCAATTATTCACTGGCTTTAGTTAGCTTGTTGTTGTTTTAAACTAACGTTTTATGTTTAATTAAGTGATTAAAAGATGAGCGATAGACGAAAAAATATTTATAGTGTGCAAACAATCATTAATGAGATAAATTTAATTGTACTGCTTTAATTTACTTTTTAAGCAGCTTTTTCTTTAATTTAAATGTTAGTTATAGAAAATGAATATAGAAAATTTTAATTTCTACATTCCGATAATCTGTTCACGTATTGGTTAAATTTCAAGTCCCGGGTCGGTTCCCTACATAATAGCTGCCCTTTTTTTCTTAAGCAAAGTTGTTTCTAATAGATTATAACTACGAGGTATTCATTCATCTCTAAATAGTATGAGTTAAGAAACTGATTCTAAAATCATAAGCCACGATCCAAGTAGCTAGAAGTTCAACTTAAAATTTTAATGTTCATATTATCTTGAACGGACTCTTAGCATTGTTTTCCGTTAATCTATAAGTCTTACTCTGAACATTCCATGTGCATATGCACTTACAGATCAAGAAGTCTATGGGAATGGCAAATGACATGGTAAGTACAAAGAATGTTGCTGCTGGGCAGGTTGCTGCGAACTCAAAATCTCAGGCAGGCAAGTCATCTGTTCCTACTTTTACCTCACCCAAAGTGACATGAGTCGTATATTAATGTATGAGCTCATTTTACTCGTAAGAGAAAATTTAGCTGGATTCAGATTAATTTTTTTATATAGCTGACAGTTGCTCTTTTTTACCCTGTTCTGTTAATTTCTTCCATTTCATTTGTTTTCAGCCTCAATTAGTTTCTTAGATGCTATGAGGTGTTTGGCTGCCTATAAGATTCAGGTTAAATAGGAATTAGTAAATATCAGGATTTATCAAATCCAAATGCTGTAAATATAAAATAATGATTGATTCCATTAATGGTTAAATCTATCAAATTTGTTTATCATGTTTGGCATAAATCCACTTATGTGGTTTTCTTCCTAAACTAAAGTCTGTTTGGCTGGATTTACGTTAAATAAAGCGCAAGTTCTGCTCAAGTTCTGCTGCCAAACACCCCATGAGATACACAATTTACTTTAAATTACATATTTTAGATCTTATATGTATTGTGTTAAATTTTGAGTATATAGGTTGCATTTTAAGTACCAAATGACCTTCAAAAAAATTGCATTTTCGACTTGTAATGTGATAAAATGGTTCAGTAGTGTTAAACTATAATGTATATTTTGAAAAATAACAAAGCTAAAACCATGAACAGTTGATGACAAAAACTAGCTGAAAAAATTAGGGAGTAAAACCCAATTCTCATGTATTTACATTTGTAACATCTAAAAATCAATTAATTTTTACATTTATGCCACCTTATCGATGTATGAAAATGTAAAAAATCAAACCTTAGGTGTTAGATATGTAAATACATAAGAATTGGGTGGTATGCAAACTTAAATTTTTACATTTATGCAATTTTATCTATGCATGAAAAGGTTTATTTCATTTGTTAATGTAAAAATGAAACGATATGTAAATATGTAAGAATTGCGTGGTATGCATGTAAATGAACCTAATTTTTATTCATTAACTAATAAATTTTCAAAATTAATCTAGGCGAGTTATACCGAGCATTTCAAGTTCAATAATTTCAAAGTGTACCTAAATTAATTAAAATATTAGCTTATTCGTCCAAATTTTCAAGAAGGAAAACTAAAATATTTATCCTAATTTTTTAAAGGGAATTGCATAATTTATGATTTTCTTAAATTTAGAAAATTATGAATTAATTATTCATTTTATGAAAGTAATTATATTTATATTTTTTTATTCAAACTTTTAGTCCCAAGTAATGGAAATAATTGTAAATTATTTCATTTAATTGTGTTATGCACATCGGCATCAGGCCAAATAATAGTTTGATTCGGTTATTTTGCTTTGATTTTGATTAGTGCAGAAAAATATTAAATGGGAGAACGAGGACCGTCAGGATTTAGATCAGATGGTCCAGAAAAAATATCTATTTACAGTAGGATCTTAAAGCCATATTAATGAATAATTAACTTCAAAAAATCACATATTTACCCCAGGTCAGTTCATCCCTCACCTCCTGTGTCTCAATTAACTACTATATATTTATTAAGATGGAACGGATCCTTCAGCTGTCTCTAATGTGTCAAACAATTCGAGTACAACATGTTTAAAGTTAATTGTGCCAGAGGGGGTTCGAACCTCCGACTGGAGGGGTCTTATACCGTGGATGTCAACCAACAGGCCGGGGCACGCAATATCATATATATAATCACAAAATGAATTTTTAAGTATTGCGTAAAAAAAAATTATATGGTGGGGGATATAAGCAAAAAATAATAAAATTTATTGTTTACAAAAAGAAATTAGAAATTTCAGCGGATATAATCTAATTCCGCCCTTACCTAAAGCCACCAATTTGTTAATTGAGTTCAAGCTAGACTCCCCAGCTAAGTTTGAGGCAAATTGGATAAACTCATTGTGAACTCAATTGTCCATGCTCATAAGAACTGTTTGGAAAGTCATGCATAAAAATCACAACTCCCTCCTAGCTCTTTAACACTATAAATTTGAGCTCTTAAAGTAGACACATACAATATTTTATAACAACTCTGACTTATTTTTATTTGTATCTCATCACATAGCTTTTCCTATAACACTTGTAGTTTCAACCTCAGTTTAAAGAGTCATGAAAGAGGGAAAATATTACACCTGTTCACCGCACGTCCGGACGACCAACCACCAACGGCTATGTCGCCCGCCGGAATATTTTTTCCATAAAAGGAGCTCTAAGTACGACAATTTGGTGGGGTCTCTTTAATTTTAAGCTCTCTATGATAAAAATTCTCATATCTTTTTATTTTTCTCTTCGCACTTATTTTCTTTCCTTCTAAATTAAGGAAAATATGAATTTAATATTGATGAGATTCAATTTCAAAATTTAAATATTATTTTTAAGAAAATATATTAATTAAATAGATGATAAACTTGCTAAACATTTATTTTTAATGGCATTTTACATTGAAACACAAATTGCTGTCGTCGGTCACTAAATATATTCGTTTTTACATGTGTTAAGGGATCATCATCAATAAATCTATTATTTGGCAGGAAACGGAGACATTGGGAATGTAGCCCAAAATATTTTTGAAATTATAGATATTTTGATTCAAAATTTAAATCATTCGTAACCTCAATTTCAACAAACTTACAATCAAACTGATCGGCTCAACGAGACAAAACCAATGACACTAAAATTGATCTTATTCGAATCAAATCAAGCACACATCGAGTTGTTAAAGCATTTTGAGAAGTTTTGGGTGCTTAATTTGAAGGTCAAATGAACTTTAAATTTGACGAATTTATAGTCAAATCGAGCATGTTAATGATACAAATCTAACTAGCCGAAGTTTGCTCAATTTTAATATTATTTAAACACTTAAATGACAGTAAAACATCATCTTATCAAGAGAATTATTTTGGGTCGTCTGATGAAGTGGTCTGGATTCTTGCAGTATTTACAGAGGATGATACTAATCTATAAATAGAGCCCAACTCACTTCAAGAAGAGGGGCGGAGGCCTAGACCGTAGACTTTGAGGAGGAGTGTAATTCGCGAGTCGTTCTAGATTTGAAGACCATTTGATAACTTTCACCATCTGTAAGTGCAGACCACCCTCATTGGTCGCCGCCGGCCACCCCCTGCTTATAATTGTTGGTAAACCCTGTGGTGTAGCTAAGCACCACAAATATGGTGTAATGCAACACTACAAATACAATGCAACAATTCACCCAGAATATGGTATTACGATCACCTGAAATACAATGTAACAACACACATCAAATATATTGTAACAATGCACACATAATATAGCGTAATGACATGCCTTGAATATAATGAAATGACTTACTGACAATATAAGGTAACAAATAACATTATATCGAAGATCTACCGACTCTCTATAATAAATACTTAAAATTATCATATTTAGAATACAATAACTTTCTCCGAACTCTTGAAATTCTCTTCCTACATCGTATATTAACAAGTGATGTCTCTGTTTCAATCAATTACTATTGTATCACCAAATATGGCCTTCGCGGTCTACTAATGCTGCAACTCCTCACTACGACATATGTTATCGACTACGACCTATGCGGCTTATTTGCTCAAAAAGCCTCCAATTGCGGCCTTAGTGGGTCCCTGACGCTATTGCAGCTCCCCACTTCAGCTTAGTTGACCAACTCACCTACGTGGTTTGCTTCGAGATCTGTGTTATGCTTCGAAATTCGTGTCAAATGATAAAAATCTGTTGGTGGTGTATCAATTATGATAACAAGTTTGTATTTTCATGTTTCATAATTTAAGGGAAAAGTGAATCTATGTATTTATTGCGGGGCACAATTACGTTCCTGAACCAAATTCCTCAGCCTGCGTTTGAATTCGTGTTCAGACAGCGTGCATTCGGCGAGGATTCCCGTCTCGGTTCAGAGCAAGTAAAGTGCGGTCTAAGAATCACTTCTCCCACCATTCTGCGGTGCTGCATCTGTGGCCACGGCACAATCAGAATCGATGAACGGCATTCGCGCGGCCACGTGGACGTGGCCCCGTGGTATCCTGCCGTGTCCACACCTGAGCGACTGAGCTCATGGAGTCGCTGACTCGCTAATTTCTTCTCCGACTTAGTTTTTTACAGTATTAAAATAGACTTAACGCTGTTAGATTCTGCTGAACCAACTCTTCTTTACCCTTTCGCTGAGAGGATTTCTTCTGTTCTCATCGATCAATGGCAGGGATCCACTACAAGTATTTGATCCTCGGAGGAGGAGTAGCAGCGGTGTGTTTGATCTACCTTTTCCCCCATTTTCTCAATGATTTTTTTTTAAAATTTCAATCGATCGATTGTGATTGAATTCTGATTGTAAAGTTACTATATGATGGATGAGATCGCAGGTTTTAAGATTTTAGGATTATTCTCTTGTTTATGCTATATTTTTCTCACTAATTTACTGCACTGGAAGGATTTCGTTGACCTAGTCCTTTGCTTCGTCTAGCTAATGTTTTGGTATGTAATATTTCCAGGGATATGCTGCTAGGGAATTTGCAAAGCTTGGCGTCGGTCCGGGAAAGTTGGCGATCATTTCGAAAGAGGGGGTATGAGTTTCTAGGTCTAACCTGTACCTTTACTTGTGCATTTTTCTTGTTCCTTAATTCTAGAATTGCGTTCTTATAACTGTTATGGAATAGCATCTTTCGTTTTCACTGTGGTGAGGTTGTTAATTATGACCAACGATTAATTACTGAATTTTTCTGTGAATGAGGATGCCATTGTTGTCAATATTTCTTGCTATCCTTGATTATACAAAACCCAGCATTTTAGGTTATCATTTCAAGTCCCCCAATCACCTGTGGAATTTATTTCAGTTTGAGATAATTTCATTCTATTTGGTGAGTTAACAATAAAGTTTACTCATTCGCAAATAAAATGATGTTTTTAGTATTTCCACTTGTGTAGATTTTATTAGTAGGAATGATTTGTATATAAAAGCAATCCCTAGATTTATAAACTTGCTGTCAAGTTATAATAGCCATAAAATACCTATGAATTAATTAACTCACAAAGACTTATCAATCTACTCAATGCATTTATTAAACCACATAATAATCCCAGTCAAAGTAACAAATCGCTTATTTTGTCATCACTGAGCGGAGAAAAATTTGCGTACGTAAGAAGTTTGCAGAGCTGCATACATCGAGGGTTATTCAGAGGGTATTGGGGGGTTATAAGTAGATTACAGAGATGTTACATGTGGTATAACACGGATATAACCCTCCAATACCCTCTGAATAATCTCCTATGTACGCAGCTCTATAAACATCTTACGTACACAAATTTTTCTCCACTGAGCGAGTGATGTGCACTCCTTCCCAGTTGAAAATGGTTAATGGGATAATATCATGTATTGCTTAGCGCATTGCATGCATGAGTTCTTGCTTGCTAGTTTTATTATTAATATGTGACTTAAATGGCATTGATCATTTATAAATTTGATTTGTATAATGGTTACTAAATAGTTTAATACCATGCAATGTTTCTTGTGGTATAGGTGCTTCAATTAATTGAATGCTTAATTTACGATTTACAGCAAGATTCTGTTTGTGCATTGCATTGTGCTTTGATAACTTTTTTTTGATGTGGTAGGGTTTGAAATTTTAGTAAATCAAAATGATCTAGTTCTTCTTACAACTTCAACTGAAAATCTTACTACTTTCTCTTCTATGTTTTCTGTTGACTTTTAGCATACTTCCTAATATAATGTACCTTTTTTTTTTCCTCAGGTTGCTCCTTATGAGAGACCAGCACTTAGCAAGGCATACCTATTCCCACAAGGTTTGTATTTGATAAGTGATTTTAAATACTGGTTTTTTGTGCTTCTTATTTTATCAAAAGTTGAAGCGACCCAAATTACCACCCAACCTAAACGGCATGCTGTGTCTTGGTAATTCCTTAGCTTAAATTTACATCAGCTGAGCATGAATTTTTCGTATATTATGCTATTCAAAACAAGGCATAATTTGAAATTTCTATGATGAATTAATTAGTTGTATTGGTGGTGTAATTTTCCTTTATAACTTGTGATTTCTGTAAAAAATTGTTTTTGAGCGAGGAAGATTTTCTTTCTGATAAAGAAGGTGTCTTCTGCTTTTAGGTGCTGCAAGATTGCCTGGTTTTCATGTATGCGTTGGGAGCGGTGGAGAGAGATTACTTCCTGAATGGTATTCGGAGCAAGGTAGTTCTTCTTTCTTCAACATACTTTTAGTTAACTTAGGGTGTGTTTAGATTGAAGGAATTGAAGGAAATGTAACTTCTTGTTTGTCACAGTTTCATATTAGGTCTTTCATGCCACTCTAATTAATAGGTAATTCTCAA
>JXCR01134592.1:88766-101139 GCA_002079205.1 Phalaenopsis hybrid cultivar
TTTTTTTGCTGTTATGCACAGTAATATTATCATATTCTTTTTGTGTTAGTCAGGGGAGATATGGCATCACTGATTGGAATGTATTACATGCAGCCAAACATGATTAATGTTAATTTCCTGAATTTGCTTCTTTTTAACCGCAGGCATAGAGCTGATCCTGAGCACTGAAATTGTGAAAGCTCAACTTTCTGAGAAGACTCTCACCAGTGCAGCTGGTGCAACTTTCACCTTTGACAATTTGGTCATTGCTACTGGTTCATCGGTATATCAGTAATTTCCTTGTATGGTTTATACAAATGCTTCTCATGAAATATTCTTCATAACTTCTCTTTTATTGTTCATTGAAATGCTTCTTTAACATAGTACATTCATCTCAGAAGGCACCTTTTTTAGTGCATTCTTCTTCTATATTATATTTTTCACTAGACGATCACATCACCTAAATGAAAGTCCTTCTATAGTTTTAAATGCTATATTCTACATCTTTTACATCGTCGCTGCACGTCTATGTCATGGACAACCTTGCAAAACTGATTATTTGTGCACATTTCTTACATATATATGTTCATGTTATGCGAATTGACGTTTATTATGGTTATTCCAAGTAGATATTTTTAATATTTCATGCGGCTCCTTGGCTGTGTAGGTCATAAAGTTGACGGACTTTGGCGTTGAAGGGGCAAATGCCAACAATATATTATACTTGAGGGAGATTGATGATGCTGATAAGCTTCTGGAAGTCATAAAGAGCAAGAAGAATGGGAAGGCTGTGATTGTTGGAGGTGGATACATTGGTCTTGAACTCGGTGCAGCACTCAAACTAAATGATCTAGATGTCACATTGGTGTACCCTGAGCCCTGGTGCAGTAAGTTCCGTTTTTATTTTACTCACTCGGAATCATGAAATTATGCTTAAAGGACAAGTATACTATAGTTATTTACATTTAATTGCAATAAACAGCCTTCATTATTTTTACTTCTGAGTACAATTATGTAGGGCTGTTAATGATCCGATTTTGAGCCGAGGCTCAAAAGGAAATCAATCCAAAATTTTTGGCTTTATAGCTCGGCTCGTTAATTTTGATTTGATCTCGATCCGAGCCAAAANAAGCCGAGGCTCAAAAAGAAATCAATCCAAAATTTTTGGCTTTATAGCTCGGCTCGTTAATTTTGATTTGATCTCAATCCGAGCCAAAATTCAAATCAATTTTTGAGCGATTAACCATTTTCGAGCTAAACTCTTTAAATTTATAGTCATATGTTATTAACGATTCAATTTCGAGCCAAGCTTGGGTCGGTTCAAAATCGGCTCAAAAAAAGTTTGATTCAAAATTTTGGCTTGCAGCTCGGCTCGTTTATCTTGATCCGATCTCGATCCGAGCCGGAATTCTAATCAATCTTCAAGTGATTAACAATCTTCGACCTAATTTCACAGCCCTAAAAATAGGCNCGAGCCAAAATTCACATCAATTTTTGAGCGATTAACAATTTTCGAGCTAAACTCTTTAAATTTATAGTCATATGTTATTAACGATTCAATTTCGAGCCAAGCTTGGGTCGGTTCAAAATCGGCTCGAAAAAAATTCGATTCAAAATTTTGGCTTGCAGCTCGGCTCGTTTATCTTGATCCGATCTCGATCCGAGCCGAAATTCTAATCAATCTTCAAGTGATTAACAATCTTCGACCTAATTTC
Source organism: Phalaenopsis hybrid cultivar (assembly GCA_002079205.1). NCBI lineage: Eukaryota > Viridiplantae > Streptophyta > Magnoliopsida > Asparagales > Orchidaceae > Phalaenopsis > Phalaenopsis hybrid cultivar. The sequence goes on from JXCR01134592.1 coordinate 90,461, forward strand.
ACAGCCCTACAAATAGGCCCCCAATTGTTTGAAGTATGTGAAATTTTGAATGCGTCCTTGCGCAAGCAAGTAAAATATGCTAATGCCTTGTTTATTTTCACANTCGAGCCGGAATTCTAATCAATCTTCAAGTGATTAACAATCTTCGACCTAATTTCACAGCCCTAAAAATAGGCNAGGAGCTTCAGATTTAGAAATTTAATCCTACCTCTCCCTGTTTTTCATGTTACAGGCAATCAAGGCAGCTGAAGAAGGCGTTGTTATTGATGAATATNAGGAGCTTCAGATTTAGAAATTTAATCCCACCTCTCCCTGTTTTTCATGTTACAGGCAATCAAGGCAGCGGAAGAAGGCGTTGTTATCGATGAATATGATTACCTCCCATACTTCTATTCTCGTGCATTCGATTTATCATGGCAATTCTATGGAGACAATGTCGGCGACTCGGTTCTGTTTGGCGACAGCGATCCATCGTCTNCGATTTATCGTGGCAATTCTATGGAGACAATGTTGGCGACTCGGTTCTGTTTGGCGACAGCGATCCATCGTCTGCGAAGCCAAAATTTGGCTCTTATTGGGTCAAAGACGGGAAGGTTGTTGGTGTGTTTCTGGAATCCGGTTCGCCGGAGGAGAACAAGGCCATTGCTAAGGCCGCCAGGTTCCAGCCGCCAGCCGCAGACTTGGATCAGCTCAAGAACCAGGGACTTTCTTTTGCGTCCAAGTTGGAGTGATTAGGTGAGTCCCTGGCCTCCCTGACCTCCCTGTTGTTGTAATAAAAATCATTTGGTATGATAGAATCATACAGTTAACTGGCTCTTTATTTAATTTAAATAGACATGTTTGGTTTTGTATGTTGGATTATTGTTTATGATGTTTTGTCATGGTTTTTAAGCTTCTTAGATATGTTCTTTCTTTTTTTTTTTTTTTTGGAAGATTTACATGCGTACCACTCTATTCCTATGTTTTTGCATATCTACACACCTAAAGCTGGATATTTACATATGTGCCACTTTACCTATTTACAGAAGTTTTTTATCACTTTTTAAGACGTTAAAGTAGTGGTATTTTTGTTGTGATACGAACGATTTTGATGGTATAAATGTAAAGCAGTAAAGTTTTGGTGGTACATATGTAATTAGATGGGAATTGGGTGGTATTCATGTAAATTCTCCTTTTTTTATAACTCTCAAATATATGATATTTTTCTTCCATTCAATTAGTAGTCAACCTATACAGTTGAAGAGCTGCAGGCTTCGGCTTTTGCAAAACAAAAAAAAGCCCAAAAAAGATCACAAATGTCTTGGATTGCTACACAATTCAAGATGAAATCTACAATGAATGATTTGTTAAGGTTGGAGATTATTTTTTTGCCCCTTAAACAATATATATATATATATATATATATATATNATGATTACTTTAACTGTTTATTTCACTTTCCATGAATTTATAAATTTACTACTCTTAGTTACATCATATTTCCCTATCACAGACTGTAGTTGTTCATAACTCTAGCTGTAAAAGTACGCAATCATTTGCTTATTATTCATATTTTTGCACATGGGTGAAAATTAGTTTAAGATGCTTCAATTTGTAAAGCTTTGTACAAGTGATTGCTGCATTAATTTTCAGACTGATGGCTTCTTCAAAACGAGCGTCCCCGGCGTTTATGCTGTGGGTGATGTTGCCACATTTCCTCTGAAATTATACAATGAGTTGAGAAGAGTAGAGCATGTTGATCATGCAAGAAAATCTGCAGAACAGGCTGTAAAGGTATATAACTGATTCTTTCTTTCATAACTCTGCCATGGAGCTTCAGATTTAGAAATTTAATCCTACCTCTCCCTGTTTTTCATGTTACAGGCAATCAAGGCAGCTGAAGAAGGCGTTGTTATCGATGAATATGATTACCTCCCATACTTCTATTCTCGTGCATTCGATTTATCATGGCAATTCTATGGAGACAATGTCGGCGACTCGGTTCTGTTTGGCGACAGCGATCCATCGTCTGCGAAGCCAAAATTTGGCTCTTATTGGGTCAAAGACGGGAAGGTTGTTGGTGTGTTTCTGGAATCCGGTTCGCCGGAGGAGAACAAGGCCATTGCTAAGGCCGCCAGGTTCCAGCCGCCTGCCGCAGACTTGGATCAGCTCAAGAACCAGGGACTTTCTTTTGCGTCCAAGTTGGAGTGATTAGGTGAGTCCCTGACCTCCCTGACCTCCCTGTTGTTGTAATAAAAATCATTTGGTATGATAGAATCATACAGTTGACTGGCTTTTTCTTTAATTTAAATAGACATGTTGGTTTTGTATGTTGGATTATTGTTTATCATGTTTTGTCATGGTTTTTAAGCTTCTTAGATATGTTCTTTCTTTTTTTTTTTTTGTTGGAAGATTTACATGCGTACCACTCTATTCCTATGTTTTTGCATATCTAAACACCTAAAGCTGGATATTTACATATATGCCACTTTACCTATTTATAGAAGTTCTATATCACTTTTTATANTTTTCTTTTTTGTTGTTGTTGGAAGATTTACATGCGTACCACTCTATTCCTATGTTTTTGCATATCCAAACACCTAAAGCTGGATATTTACATATATGCCACTTTACCTATTTATAGAAGTTCTATATCACTTTTTATAAGGTTTAAGTAGTCGTATTTTTGTTGTGATACGAACGATTTTGGTGGTATAAATGTAAAGCAGTAAAGTTTCGGTGGTACATATGTAATTAGATGGGAATTGGGTGGTATGCATGTAAATTCTCCTTTTTTNTAAACGATTTTGGTGGTATAAATGTAAAGCAGTAAAGTTTCGGTGGTACATATGTAATTAAATGGGAATTGGGTGGTATGCATGTAAATTCTCCTTTTTTTTTAAGTTTCTCAAATATATGATATTTTTCTTCNCTGAGAAGAGTAGAGCATGTTGATCATGCAAGAAAATCTGCAGAACAGGCCGTAAAGGTATATAACTGATTCTTTCTTTCATAACTCTGCCATGGAGCTTCAGATTTAGAAATTTAATCCTACCTCTCCCTTTTTTTCATGTTACAGGCAATCAAGGCAGCTGAAGAAGGCGTTGTTATTGATGAATATGATTACCTCCCATACTTCTATTCTCGTGCATTTGATTTATCATGGCAATTCTATGGAGACAATGTCGGCGACTCGGTTCTGTTTGGCGACAGCGATCCATCGTCTGCGAAGCCAAAATTTGGCTCTTATTGGGTCAAAGACGGGAAGGTTGTTGGTGTGTTTCTGGAATCCGGTTCGCCGGAGGAGAACAAGGCCATTGCTAAGGTCGCCAGGTCCCAGCCACCAGCCGCAGACTTGGATCAGCTCAAGAACCAAGGACTTTCTTTTGCGTCCAAGTTGGAGTGATTAGGTGAGTCCCTGACCTCCCTGTTGTCGTAATAAAAATCATTTGGTATGATAGAATCATACAGTTAACTGGCTTTTTATTTAATTTAAATAGACATGTTGGTTTTGTATGTTGGATTATTGTTTATTATGTTTTGTCATGGTTTTTAAGCTTCTTAGATATGTTCTTTCTTTTTTTTTTTGTTGGAAGATTTACATGCGCACCACTCTATTCCTATGTTTTTGCATATCTAAAGCTGGATATTTACATATATGCCACTTTACCTATTTATAGAAGTTCTATATCACTTTTAAGAGGTTAAAGTAGTGGTATTTTTGTTGTGATATGAACGATTTTGGTGGTATAAATGTAAGGCAGTAAAGTTTCGGTGGTACATATGTAATTAGATGGGAATTGGGTGGTATGCATGTAAATTCTCCTTTTTTCTAATTTTCTCAAATATATGATATTTTTCTTCCATTCAATTAGTAGTTAACATATACAAAAAAAAGCCCCAAAAAGATCACAAATGTCTTGGATTGCTACACAATTCAAGATGAAATCTATAATGAATGATTTGTTAAGGTTGGAGATTATTTNATTTTTCTTCTATTCAATTTTGAAGAGCTGCAGGCTTCGGCTTTTGCAAAACAAAAAAAAGCCCCAAAAAGATCACAAATGTCTTGGATTGCTACACAATTCAATAAATCTATAATGAATGATTTGTTAAGGTTGGAGATTATTTTTTTGCCCCGTAAACAAAAAATATAAAAAAAAAATAAATTATAAATAAATAAATAGCTATTGCATGTTTTCACTATATAACTCCTAATGGATAAAACTATATATAATAATTACATCATTCGAGTATATAAATAACCATAAAAATAGTTATTGTTAATTCTAATTTTAAATACTAATATTTGAATAATTGTATCATAAATTTTCATTTTATATATACCATTATATCTAAAAATATCCATGCAGCCAGTATTTAATTATGAAATCATTTCCAAATGGTTAAGTCTTATGCATGCTCTTTGAGGAATAAAAAACTCCTTCATTTATTATTTTTGTATTTTTTATTTTAATTTTTTTAATCTTTTCTATATTTTTTAGTGAAAAACAAAAACAAAAGGAAGATTTACATACATACCACTCAATTTCTATGTATTTACACATCTAATTAATAAACTTCAATTTTTACAAATATGTTTTTTTTTTTTTTTGCATGAGAANCTAATGAAATCATTTCCAAATGGTTGGTCTTATGCATGCTCTTTGAGGAATAAAAAACTCCTTCATTTATTATTTTTGCATTTTTATTTTAATTTTTTTAATCTTTTCTATATTTTTTAGTGAAAAAGAAAAACAAAATGAAGATTTACATACATACCACTCAATTTCTATGTATTTACACATCTAATGCATAAAATTCAATTTTTAGAAATATACTTCTTTTTTTTTGGCATGAAAAGTTGTATTTTACTTTTTAAATGTAAAAATAGTGATTTTTTTTATGTAATATGAAAGGTTTGTGTGGTCTAAATGTAAAAAGGTGAAGTTTTGATGTTAGATAAGTAAATGCATAGAAATCAAATGATATATGTAAATGCCTCAAAGAAAAAAAATAAACTTTGTTATTCTTACAACATGTTACTTTAATGTGAAAATTTAATTCATGTCTTCATGTTTATTATGAGGGTACATGACATTATGTTATGATTGTGAAGTTCATCTTTTCATGGGGAAAGTTCTAAGCGATGATAATTGGAGGTTTATGACATTTTATCAAAAATAATTAAAATGGAACTCACAAAAAAATATAAATAGTCTGTCTCTATATGAAAAAATTATTGCGTGCAGAAACCACATGCAGAGATGCATGCAGTATCCGATTTCCACCGCCAACCACCGCTTACGGTGGGGCCCACTTTCAATTTTTTTTAAAAAAAATCTCACCAAAGCGGTGATTAACGATGGAGTTCTCTGCATGCAGTGTCCGCACAGAATAATTTTTCCTTCATATGAGGGAGCCTAAACTTGAACTTAAATAGACTTTTGAAAAGATATGAAGCTTTACTTATGGTTGACATTGCCAGTCGCCCGACCATCATCACCCTTTTAATGTCATCTATTTGTTTATGTGAGATATTATTGAGGAAAGCAAAGACAAAAAAACTCTATTATTGTAAACTTTATGTGATGAACATAATTTTTACAAGCTAAAGGCGAGTGAGCAGTTCCACTTGATTATTATTAATTCATAATATTTTAGTTATTAATTGTACCTTCTTGGAGATTTTTTTTTATTGTATCTATTCAGAAATTACCTTGTAAGAAATAATGAATAATTTATTTACTCGCCTTAGTGTGAAAAAAAAAATTATTNTTATGTAATATGAAAGATTTGTGTGGTCTAAATGTAAAAAGGTGAAGTTTAGATGTTAGATAAGTAAATGCATAGAAATCAAATGACATATGTAAATGCCTCAAAGAAAAAAAAATAAACTTTGTTATTCTTACAACATGTTACTTTAATGTGAAAATTTAATTCATGTCTTCATGTTTATTATGAGGGGTACATGACATTATGTTATGCTTGTGAAGTTCATCTTTTCATGGGGAAAGTTCTAAGCGATGATAATTGGAGGTTTATGACACTTTATCAAAAATAATTAAAATGGAACTCACAAAAAATATAAATAGTCTGTCTCAATGTGGAAAAATTATTCTGTGCAGACACCGCATGCAGAAATGCATGCGGTATCCGATCTCCACCGTTAATCACCGCTTTCGGTGGGACTCACTTTCAATTTTTTTTAAAAATCTAACCAAAGCGGTGATTGACGATGGAGATCTCTGCATGCAATGTCCACACGAAATAATTTTTCCTCCATATGAAGGAGCCTAAACTTGAACTTATATAGAATTTTTAAAAGATATGACGCTTTACTTATTGTTGACATTGCCAGACTATTATCATCAAATTTTTATCATCTGACCACTGTCGTCCGACCATCATCACTCTTTTAATGTCATCTATTTGTTTTTGTGATATTATTGAGCAAAACAAAGACATAAAACTCTATTATTGTAAACTTTATGTGATGAACATAATTTTTACAAGCTTAAGGCGAGTGAGCAGTTCCACTTGATTATTATTAATTCATAATATTTTAGTTATTAATTGTACCTTCTAGGAGAATTTTTTTTTAATGTATTTATTCAGAAATTACCTTGTAAGAAATAATGAATAATTTATTTACTCGCCTTAGTGTGAAAAAAAAAATTATTATATTTGATGCGTGCTAGAAAATTTGAGGCAGTAGAGTAATAGATTATCGTCTTAGCGTTGCATGGGGATTCAACACACACTCGGATGAAAGGGAATCAACCTGTGATGATACCAAAAGTTTTTACGTGGAAAATCCGTAAAGAGAAAAAACCATGGGGTCTTGTCCAGTTATAAATATCCACTATAAGTTCGACTGATGACGTCTGGTTAGCGGTGGTCAATGACAGTTGATGACGGTTGACGGTGGTCGACGGCAGAAGATGACGGTCAGTGGCGGTCGACGGAGGTCAGTTGTGATCGGTGGTGACCAACGGCGGTCTACGATGGCAGGGATGGTGTTGGACTTAAGCTTCTTCTCAAAGCCTCAAGTTCTCTCTCAAGTCTCCCCCTCTCATGTGAGGGGTGAGACTCTATTTGTGGCATTATGGGTGCAATTAATGCAGGAATATGAACTATTTTGATCGGACGGTCCAGAGAGCTTTTCTCAATCACATGACGTTTGATGAACATTTGAGTGTCTTAACGATGTCATAATTGAGCAATCTTAAGCTCGTTAGATTCGTCTTGTCGGGACGCTCTATTCGAGTATGTACTCGCTGAATTTGACATTCGTTTGATCTTCCAAATATGTCCAAAAATCTTCTAAAAATGATTTAATCACTTGATCTGGGCTTGATTTGACTCGGATTGGACTAATTTTGATATCATTAGGTCCGTCTCATCAAGTTGGTTAGTTTGACTATAAGTTCGTTGAAATCAGAGCTATGGATGACTCTTAATTGAAGTTTGAGTGTTTTCTTACTCAAGATATTGTCTCGAAACACATGTCTGATGATAAAAATACGTTGATGGCGTATCAACGTTTAAGGAAGCTTTGAAAGTCTTATGAAGTTTAACATAAATATTAGTGTTCAACAAAATCTAATCAAATGATAAATTTAATAAATTGCATTATTCTTTAAAATATGTTACCTTTTTCTAGGCACAAAAAAAAAACAAAAAACCAAAAAAACATTCCAATTAGAAAATCCAAAAAAAAAAAAAGGTATCGATTACTCTCACAATGCACTGGCCAGCATTAGCTCACGTTAAATTGTCCTTTTAAATCAAGCTTATAACACATTAACATATTTTAATCAAATAAACTCATTGAGATGAAATCAAAGTTCATCATACACCGATATATTGACCAAGCTATCACCGATTAATATTTAATAATTGGACCAAATTCTTACAANCCTAATTATCGAGTGCAAGAAGATTCATGGTGGTCAAGATAATAGCTAACAAATTTAGCTTCTTAGTGTTGAACAAGTATCCAACATGCATTAGATAAAAAAGAAGTAAGCATGATGTGACACCACAAGTCTTACATGGAAAACCCTAGAAAGGGAAAAAAATCACGGGGTATGACAAAGTCAAAGTAACCCACTATATAATAATGAGTACATAAACCCACTCTTTTCTTGAATTAGGGAAGATGAAATTATAATGTTTATGTGCAATGATAGTTAAGTAATAATAGTTATAATGAATTGTAAACGTCATAGTCGATTGTTGTGAAAACAGAAGTCTGTCATGAATGTTATAGATGGTTATTGTAGCACCAACTTATCTTAGAGGACTTAGTTGAAAGCCACACAAGTGTTATAGATGGTAGTATTTGGCTATGTATGTTGTAGATGGTTGCTTAAGGAGCATTGGTTGGCCATAAAGGTTGTAGTAGGGAGTTGCAAAAGTTGTAGACCACGTTGGTCATAGTTGGTTACATAGTTTGTGCTAGTGAGTGGCAACGTAGGTCTTAGAGGCTGAAGTTGAGAGCCACACGAGTTGTGTGTCACGTAGGGGCATAGCTGTGAAATGTAATAACGTTTGAGAACATTGAAGTCAAAATTGGGATCTACATGAGCTATGGACCAGATATATTATAGTTGGCCACACAGGTAATGGTGAGAAGCAATAAAGTCCATAAGCTACATAGGTTGAAGTTAGGAGTTGCATTAACTATGGGCTGTGAGCCATGCAAGCCATAGTTGGTCATGTAGGTCATTGTGTTGAGCCGCAACAATATTCATAAGCCAAGTGCGCCGAGTTGGGAGTAGGCCGCAAAGGCCAGAGTCACATAGATAGTTGTGGTGAGCTTAAATAACGTTCGTAAGCTGTAAATGCTAGAGTTGAGAGTTGCATGAGTCGTGAACCATGCAGGTCATAATTAATCACATAGGCCATAACGGTGAGTTGTAATAATGTATGTAAATCATAAAGGCTGAAGTTGGAATTTGTGTGAGCACTGAGCCATATATGCTACAGTTGTTCACTTAGGTCATAATGAGCTCCAATAACATCTATAAGTCATAAAGAACAGAGTTAGGAGTTGCATGAGTGTTGACCACTTATGTCGTAGTTAGTCACATAGGCTATAATGACGAGTTATAAAAATGTATGTATGCCTTAGAGGATGGAGTTGGAAGCTACACAAGTTGTAAGCCACATAGGGTATGATTGGTCATGTAGGTTGTAGTGACAAGAACAATAATATATGTAAGTCACGGAGGCCAAAGTTGGGAGTATGAAAAAGCCGTATAAGTTGGTCACATAGGTCGTATTGGTGAACTGTAATAAGTTTGTAGACTACGAGGCCATAGTTGGAGGTTGCATGAATTTTGGACCACGTAGGTAGTTGGGCACATAAGACGTAGTGGTGAGCTACAACAACCATAGGCCAAAGATGTTGGAGTTGGGAATTGAATGAGCTATGAGCCACATAGACTGTAGTTGATGTCTGTAAGCCACAAAGGCCAGAGTTTGAAGTTGCATGAGCTATAAACTACATAAATTGTAGTTAGTTACGTAGGTCGTAGTGGCGAGCTGCAACAACATCCATAAGCAGTAGAGAACCGAGTTGGGAATTACATGATCTGTGAGCCACGTAGACCGTTGTTGGTCACGTAGGCTATAATGATGAGTTGTAATAACATCTACAGATTGTAAAGGTCAGAGTTTGGAGTTGCAAAAGGTTTGTACCACAGAAGTTGTACTGATGAGCTGCAACAACATCCATAGGCCATAAAAGTTGGAGTTGGAGTTGCAGGAGTTGTATGTCATGTATTGGTCAAGTAGGTTATAATAGTGAGCTGCAATAGTATAATGGTGAGTTGTGATCCAAAACTCATGCAGCTCCAACTCTAGAATAATGTTCAGTTGGGAGTTGCATGAGTTGTGACCCACACAAACCATAGTTGATCACATATACCATAGTGGTGAGTTGTAATAACATTTGTAAGCCATAAAAGTCAGAGTTGGGAGCTGCATAAGCTAAGTACCTTGTAGGTCGTAGTTGGTTAGATAAATCATAATGATGAATTGCAACAAACGCCATTGGCTATAGAGGACGGAGTAGGAAGTTGCGTGGGTTGTAAGTCACGTAGGTCATAGTTGGTCATGTAGACCGTATTAGTCAGTTGAAATATCTTTCATAGGCCACAGAGGTTGGAGTTAGGAGCTGCAATAATATATGTTGACCACAGGCCCGAGCTAGAAGTTGCATGAGTTATCGACCACGTCGGTCGTAGTTGGTTACATAGGTTGTAGCGGAGAGCCAGATGAATAGAACTTTAGGAGTCCAGAAGAAGTCATTGTATCCTAGGTATGGCAATTATAAGCAGTTGGCGTTGGGAGTTATTGTCAGATCTTCAATATGACGTTAATTGTTGCCACGTATCGGGGGTAAGTTCTAGATTGGATTCAAGGCGTGTCGTACACCTTTAACTATAAAAGATGAGCCTCAAATCTCTTTAGGCAAATAAAAAAATAAGTAAAATAATTTAAAAATTATTTACCTCAAAAGCTTCTAAAAAATAAACAAATTCTAAAAATTGTCACTTATATGTTTTTGTTGACCTCACTTTTGGTTGAGGTCTAGAAATTTCTTTAGTAGCCTAGGTCTAGCTATAGGACTTTCCTATTGACTAGTCTTAGAAAACTAGAAGAGGTACCCCACCATTAGAAATTCAAAA